>JAAAKG020065907.1:0-17585 GCA_010014905.2 Druon quercuslanigerum
ATTAAATTTCTCAAAGCTCTGTAGGCTTTCAGGTAGACATTCTCATCGAGGCACTCGCGCTTCGCGCTCGATTTTGGACATACATTTTTGAATGTATATTCAAATAAGACAATTAATTACGGTTTTGAAACCGTAAAATAAAAAAATCCAAAATGTTGTTATGATAATCTTCTAGGGCTTTCAAAAGGCCATGTTTTTTTTCTTGACTTTTTGTCATACTGTGCATTCTTTGGCTAAAAACTTAAATTTTCGATTTATTTTAAAAATTTTGAAAATGCTATAACTCTGAGGATATGTTTTCTATTGGAAAAAGTCTTTGAGACAAATTATTCGTCTTTGCTAATTCTATAAATATCCGTGTATACAATTTTCAAATTCAGAAAAAAGTGGTCTCAAAAATTTTCAAAATGTGCTCACTTTTTGAATTTTTATCAAAAACGGCTGGTTAACGTACTCGTCCTTTCTTTGGGCAACTAAAAAAATTGTGCAAAAGATAGATTTGATATGTTCATTTTTTCGAAAGTTATCGTGTTTACGGACGGACGGCCAGACGGACGGTCGGAGAGACAGACAGACAGACCCCATCGTAAAAACTTGATTTTCGGACTTAGGGGGTCACGAAACGTGGAGATCCGTTAAAACATGGTGGTGTCAAATTTCCGACAATTCTAATACTTTCTCAATGATAAATGATAAGAATGTAAAAATTTAGAAAAATTACATAGATTTGGAAATGCTAGCGGGGAAAGCACGAGGGAAAATATTGTTGTTTCCTTTCAGCCCCAGCTATTGTTATATGGGCATTTTTATCTGCACGCATTTTATCGTGCAAATGGAAAATAGTTCATTTTTACTAACGAACACAAATTTAATTAATCTGCGTCAAACTAGGTGATCATTTACAGTTAATGAATAAACACCTTTGGCGCTACATTTATTTGTTTAACCTGAAATTTAAACACTAAAACGCCCATAAGACTTAAGAAACATAGATGCGACTCAAAAATGTATTACATAATTTTTCATTGCCTTTCTCCCGTTTTAAGCTCAACTAGCTAATTTTAAAGAATGTTCGTAAGTTGAAAATTCATTTTAAAAAATGGTTAAAAAATATACAGGACAGTCATTTTGTATATTATCATTGCACAAAGGAAGTTAAACTGAGAGAAATACGTGTCCAAATAATATTCATAACGGCTCATTAGAGAGAATTATATTTGACCATTAGAAAAATAGAGAAAACAGGAAAGAGACAACAAAACTACCAGGAAACAACATCTTTCGAGGCCATTTAGGCCTTCTCTTTAGAGAAATATTATTGGAAGCTAAAAGAGAATATTTGTATATCATGCTTACATTAATTAAAGAGCATTATTGAATTAGAAAATACTAATTAAGGAACTATTAACATTTGGTTATCTTTAATACTTCTGAGAAACTGAAAAATTAACAAAATAAAATAATTTTTCGTTTATAAATAGAGATTCATTCGGGCGAGACGAGAAAAGAAAACATTGATTTCGGGAAACATCCCGACTGAGTTGTCTCGTATCTCGAGATTTTGATCGTGAGTCTCGGAAAATGAGCAACATCGGGTAAAATTCTCCATAAAGTTTACAATTTGAAATATCGCAGGAAAAAAATAGATGTTGAAAAGTAGAGATATAAAAGCTTTGATATTTAACCATAATATATAGTTATTACGGCATAATATCTAATACCTTCTATTTAACGTACAAAATATTAAAGGGCAAAATCTGTTTATGTTGGAAGTATAAAACGTGTGATACTAATAGTTAATATCCAGGATATTAAAAAAGCGAAATTTTATCAGAGCTACTATGTCGTTGACGTGTGGCGTGGCGACAAAAGAGTTTAGCCCCGCTTTGTCTGTATCTTGAGCCTTCGTCGTGTGTAGTGGGTTTTCGGATATATATTGCGCTATAAGTTTTGGTGGAAAATGGAATAATTGTTTTTATACGGGAAAAATATGTGTTATAAAAAGTGTAGAATTAGTCCAGGAGTCTTGGACGGGTTCTAAAATATTAGATATTTTGAATAACTTTCAATAAAAGGTTTCAAACGTTTCAATACTAAATGAAAACCAGTCTTGTAATTCTCGATAATAGTATAGGAAAAAATGTTCTGTACTTACTATACGAAATTTAAGTAAGGATCCAAATTCAGACCAAGATAAATTGCAGAAAAGTTTTAAATATTTTTAATTTGGTTCGAAAGAATTTGTATAAGTTCCCAAATTGGAAAATAGCGCGATGGTATTGCAGGAAGTCCTAGCCCGTCTGGGAAAATATATCGGCACCTCGACGTGCGCAGCCGAACATCACTTGGCAATGCGAAATGAAGATGGCCATAAAGATTAATTTATACATTAAAATTTGTTTCGAAAATTTTGTTTTAAAAAAAATCATAAAATTTTTTCCAGGAATCTAATAATAATATTATCATCTTGGAAGAGTAATTTGTTCTTGAATTTTTTTTAAATACTGTAAAAGTAACAAAAAGCTACCTTAAAATCATTCAGATTTTTTTTTAATTTTCGAAATCTTATTAAATATTATTTTTAAATTAATTAGATAGATTATTGTTAGTTTTTTTAGAAGTCTTGATACAAATTTTTTATTTGTTTTAAACGATTCAAGGCTTTCTATTTTAAATAATTAAGTTTATAATTATTAAAAAAATGTAAAACTAATTGTTAAAAATGGAATATCTTAGATTGAAGCAATAATATTTAATTATTAAATTGATATTATTTAAAAATTAAGATACAAGAAAAATACAAAGAAATTACCAATATTGTTCGAATAATAGAATAAAGTTGTACTTTTCTGCAATTTTCGTTGTACTTTTTTGTGTTTATTTGCAGATTTTTTGTACAAATTTTCCCACCTGGACTATTTGTTGCTCACATTGATTTTCTAAATTAAAAAAGGGACTCTTTTTAATTTGAATAAGACAAAAACTTAATCTCGTTTTTTCTTTTTATTAATCAAAATAGATTTTCAAGTGAACCTTGGTTTTAATATTCTTACGACAAAAAAATTTGTCCATTAATAATAAAGAGGATATACAAGTTTAACTGTAGCACGTAATAGATTTTTAAAATCACACTCGTTTAACATCCTCTCGCATATAAATTTATTAGTGGACTCGGCTGACAGTATCACAGTCTTGTAGTAAATTATCACAAATCTAAGAATACAAACACAATTTAACTTAACAAGAAAAACCTTTAGAAGTGAAATTTTATATTAGACTCTTAATTATTGATTTACCTTTCTATATAATTATTCAGACTAACGAATCAAATAGATCCATTAGTAGACCCATAGATCTTATTAAAATATGTTTAATTAAAGCTGTGAGCAACTTTTAATTCTATTTTTATATTTTCTGTTATATTTATTTAAAAAACTTAAAACTTCTGATTAACAATACCTCAAAAATTTTTTGGCTCTTACAAAACATTTAAAACTTTATTCAGCTTCAGTGCTGATTTAAATCTTAAAAAAAAATATAGAATGTAGTTTTTGTAAATAAATTAAATTAAGAAAAAAAATTTGTGACTGCTTTTTCATCATAAAAGGAAGATAATTAAGAAATATAATTTTGAATAAAACATGAAATTTGAAAAAATAGTAAAATATGATTTGATTAAATCTGAAGCCAAATGAATTTGATAATAGTCATTTGCATTGAAGTTTGTTTCAAAAAAACGAATCAGTATTAAAATTTTTTACCAAATTTAAAATTAAAATTTTCTTATTTCAGAAGATAGTCGGATAACAGAATTTACAGACCGAAATTCTCTTAAAACATAGGAAATAGGGTAGAGAAATATATTTCTATACTTTTCTAACTAACAAAATGGAGTGTTTGGGCTCCAATTTAAGGAAATTAAAAACGAATTTTCAACTTAAGAGTTAAATTTTGAAACAAAGAGGTCAATTTAAAAGAATTAATTTTAAATAAATTATTTCACCTGATAAAGAAATGGAAAATAAGATGAATCATGTACAGAACAGTTAAATTTTTAATCCAAATATATGACTTCTTAACAAAAGCGTTTATTTTCACCCAAAAATATGAATTTTATAAAAAAATGTGAAATCTTCAACTCAAAAATGTGATTTTTTAACAAGAAAGGTTATTTTCTGCCAAATAGTTTAATATTCAAAAAAAATTTCACTCTTCAAGTTTCAAATTTTAATAGTAGGAAAAGGACAAAAATTAATACAATATCTTCTTTTATAACTGACAAAATGGAGTTTTTTCACTCTAATCTTACTCATATTACCTACCTTCCTGCAGTTACAAAACTCAAAAAAAGTAAATGTGTACTAAACTTTCGACGCGAATATACAGAAATAAATTTAAACTAAATTCGCACTAAATGAAATATTCTTGATATTAAAAATAGTCAAATCAGATAGTTATAATATAACATTTAAATGAAATATGTCAACAAATATTCGTAGTTACAGTAAGAAAATAAAATATCACTTGAGACACCACCAATTTTTGGCGCGGAACTAGTCGTTTCTCACAAGCCGTGAGAATTTTGCTGGGTAGGATATAAGGACCATTTTGACTAACATACCCATAGAGAGATATTATGCGTTAGGGAATTGCGTTGTATGTATTAGTGTTAAGTTGGGTTTATAGAATTAGGTTTGTGTGCGTTAGATAAGTGAAGAATACGTCTCTCGTGTGCTAATTGTTTGAACTTGGTGATGTAAACAAAACAATACAAATCGCAGTACAAGTTTTTTTATTTTCTTTAGAATTCTTCATATTTTTCAAGACTGTATTAAAATTATATTCGCTGCCTCCTAACTGTTTTGCAGACTCTATTAGAAACTGTAGGGTATCTAAAATGTATTTGTTGTATCCAAATTTTCTAGACAGTCCAGGACTTTATGTCATTCTTTGTTGTACTTAGTTTACAGTATCTTGTAAATATTCAATGAGGGAGGCTTTCAACTTTTGTAACATTTTGGTACCCGTCCAAGATTCCCAGACTGAGTTCTACACTTTTTATAGGACAAATTTTTTCCGTGGATGTATCATAATCTTCTCAAAATAATGAGGACTCAGCAAAAAGGCGTCCTCCATATGAGCCTTGTACATTGTGTTATCCTCTCTACACGAATGCTTGAGGATTCGGATATCAAAATCATAGGACTACGATATGAAATCCAGTTGCATTTGATAGAAAATGGCATGCATTACAGGTAATTTTAGGACAATTAAAAGTATTTCTTGAATATCCTAGATACCTTTAATATTTTGAATATTGTCAGCTCAAATCTTCTTTATAATATCTACGGATGCTCTACTTCAATATCTAGATTTATCTCCCTCATTTAAATCGCTAAGATATTAACTAGTAATATGGTCGTGGGGGCTCAAGCGCAGGCTTTGGACTTACTCTGTCGTCTTGCGGGTTCGATTCCCGCCTCGCACTCTGGAAGAGCCTCGGTGGCCCATATGCGGTAAACACTAGCCTAGCAATGAAAGTTGTTCATCTCCGGAGAGTCGTGAGACCGCTACCTCTAGAGAAAAAGGTTTCCTAAGCACTTAAGGCTGTTGCTCTTGGTGGTTCGGAACCTACCTTAAACTGTAGATCCCCCTCTTACCACCAAGTAAGTGTGTCGGAGGTGTGTAAAGGATGGGAAAGAAGGTGCAAGAAAAATGCAAACCCTTAGGGGACACATTAGAAGCTTCCATCCAATTAAAACTAGTAATATCTATCATAATTACGATCGATGTTGTTGATTCAGGTGTGGTGTTAATTTCGTCTCAGTGAATGATAAATTGTAGACTTTTTGAATCTGATGGTAAATGACATATTTCAGACAACAATAATAACCTCAAGTATAGCATACGGTCAAAAATGGTATCAAAAAATTGTAGTAAGCATAACACACCTTCTCTCCATTTCCAAATTCTTGAAAACTAAACAAATTGTGTTATCTTTAAAATCTGTTAAAGTCGTCGTGGAGTAAACATTAAAGTTCTTCATTTTGTTGTTGTTGAAATCAATGTAACCAAACAAATGAATATAATGTGTAAGTTTACAATTTTGAAATGGAGACACAACAACGATCTGCTCCATTTTCATTCTTGTTCTCGTTCTTGATACTAATATTAAGTGAATTTTTATCACAACAAAATGAGGAACTTTATCTTTTATTTTGCCATAACTTTCACAGATTTTAAAGTTAACACAGTTTGTTTCGTTTTCGTGAATTTGAAAATCGAGAGAAGGTGGGTCATGCTTACTACAAGTTTTTTACTCCCTTTTTTGACCGTATGTAGGAACTAACATTTTCCTGATGAGGAGAGTTCGTTGGCTCTCGAATCGTTGAATTTTTAATTATTATTATTGGTGTATGAAGTATCTCATTTACCATCAGATTAACAAAATCTACTCGTAACCTCTAGATAATCTGTGCTAATATCTATTTGACCTCGTGCGCGTAAACTAAAAAATAAATGCATCAGAATTTGGAAAATTTGGAAGTGAAATTTCATAAAGACAAATAAGAAGACCAAAAAAGAGCATTGGAAGCTCCGTGGTCATCAACATAATCATGTACTATTAACTAAAGTAAAATAACTTTATTAAAAATAACCCTTCATTTATAACACCATTAGGTTAGAAAATTATTAAGAAAATTAGGCTTCTTGTTCAGAAGATCTTACAAAATAAATTCTAAGCCTACATTTGATGTAACATAATTGCAAGGAAGCAAGGTTGCTTAAACTTTGTTGGATGTAAAACATTACACGTCGTAAGTCTATTTTTGAGTTATTACAACCATACAAACAAAGTACATTTTATTGGAAGAATTCATTCGAAATATAAGGAAGCGAATTTTCTAAAATTTTTGTACACGCTCAAAATTACACAACAGAAGTCTATTTTTGCGCAATTCAATCCCTTGACTAAGCTTTTTAGAATAATGTAATAATTACTTTCAATGCTATAATTTTTTCTTTATCCATTACTCAATACTTAAATGGATTTCATAATTTGTCCTAAGTTGCTTCAGAATGTTTTAATTTCTGTAATTCCGTGTGCGCTACATTAGGATCTGCTCCCCAATGCGAGATCTCGTGAACACGAGTTTTTGAGAAAAGATTTTTCGGAACCTTCATAAATCAAAAGAGCTTTAATAATAAATAATAAACCAGCTTCTAACTTTCCCCAAACTAAAGTCAAAGAGCAAGGAAATGCTTTTATTGTTTATATATTCTTTCCTATGAATTTTTTCCTTTGGTAGGTAGAAAGGTCGCTCTCAGAAAAAACATTTTTATAGTCCGGGCTAGGTATGCATTTTAAGAGCCATAAAAGGCAAAGTACGTGAAGCAACACTCGAATGTATAGATGTGGAGAGAATCGCGGATATCAAGAAGTTTTCATAACTCACGTCACTTACTTGAAGATGTAGGATTCATGCCTCCAAGCCCGACTGTAGGCATTACTGGGCGCGCGTTGCGACATTTTATCCAACATTTACGATCACTATAAGGAAGGATCGTTACTCGAGCTATATTTCTCACTATTATCGGCTAATAGGATCATAAGTCGTCGCCTAGCATATAAATGAAAAAGTATAGAGGCCATGACTCTCCTCCAGATATTGCAATAATTATACGAGATAGAAACTTACATACTAAACCTTAGCATCCGCCAAAGCGGTGAAAGATAAAAAATAATTGGAGATTGTGAAGCTGATTTTAAAATATGGAGGAAAAGAGCACGAATTTTAAGTGACTGTAGTATCACGGAAAAAATTTATATCTAAACTACCTTGATCTACCCTTGATCTATATAGCTCCAAATATTTTTACGAGCGAGCCAACGATGTTGCTAATTTCATTTTAAACAATATTTTCAATAAATCACTTTGATAATATTGAGGTTTGCTACAAAATCCCAATATTGAAATTGCCTGACTTTTTACTAAACAATTTTTCATTTTCGATGAAAGTTCTAAATGTTTCTTTTAGGTATAAACGAAATATTCCACCTAGTAGATCAATAATCCTAAATAAAAAAAGTTATTTTAAACAATCTTAATAACAACAATCACATTGAATTTTTAACATAAAAGCCAATTTGAAAAAATTGGCAAATTCATATATAAAAAATTACATTTAAAAGAAATTGATGAATATTTCGATAGATTTAGAGAAAAGCACTCGACCGGCAATCGGAAGTTATGTGGTTCGATTCCCAGCGGAGCCAAGTGAGAAGATCTTTTTTGGACAAAATTTAATTTAAAAATATTGTAATTCATATCACCATCTACTCTAAAGAGATGTTAAGAATTTCTGTTATTCTCTGATGATAATGCAGATTCCTTGACAAAATGAATTCTTTACCAAATAGCTGAATTTTCAACCCAAAAGATGAATTTTCGACAACGCAAGAAAGTTTTGTAACAAAATACATAAATTTCGAACTACAAGAGATCAATGTGTGATTATCGGTGGAATAACATTATTTGACCTATTGTTTTTGCAAGTAAAATATAATAGAATATGTAGAATTATATAAAAAAGAATTTAAAAAAAAATGATAATATTAACCAAAGAAATAAAATTATTTTTCAATCAAAAATAGAATATTTAAATGTGCAGTAGAAAATCTAAAACTAGATAGCAAAATTATCATCAAAAGAAATTAAACTTTAAGCAAGAAGACAGAATAGTATCAACTTTATAAATTTCTCTATCAAAACGAAGTAACGTAAAATTGAATTTTCAACCAAAACAACAATTTTCATTGAAATACAGGAATTGTTAAGCAATTAAAGAATTCAATTTTCTACTGAATAAGATTATTTTTTAACCGAATATCAATTATTTACTTAATTTTTTATTTAGAGGAATTAATTTTAATTTTAAAAAATCTGTTTTTTCGGAACTAAAATGTTTTAAATTATAAATTATTAAAACAAAAATAAAGATGTGATTTCTACAAAAAAAAATGAATCCTTACTTTATAAAACGAATTTTTTCTTCTGTTTCTCAACTGAATATCATCCTCAACAAATTTTGATGGGCAAGCGCTTTTATAACCCGTTTCTAAATCCACTTTTTAATGAAGGTAAACAAGTGTCAAAAAAATTGTATCACATGTACTTTATAACATCGATCAAAAACATTATTGTTTGAGAAGTTATATTTGAACCAGTCGTTTCTGGCAAAATTACAAAAGAGCAAATTAACCCTATTTATTGTTTATCAATAATAATATAAAACAAATTAATAAACTGAAATGGTTCACTAAATCAAGTCAGTAATGGGTTTCACTCATTAATCAATAGATTTTTAAAGTAAGAAAATAGTATAAGAAAGTAGTATTGTGATGAAATTCATAAATAAATTTTGGTAGAGATCTGTTCAGCTTTGATTTTTTATCAGAAAATGGTTTTGAATCACCTTTTCTTAGAACGTAAAATTTAAAAAAAAATTGTATATAACAGTAAAATTTCAATTTTATATCTGCCTGTGACACACTGTTGCTCCTTAAATAAAGTAAGCATAATATTAAAATTACTCAAACGGAAAACTACTGATGCCTCGAAAATTTCGAGCTTTTAAACTTTAAATCTTTTTAATCCGGATATACTTTTAAGTATTTCTGAATATTTTTCACACCAACTAACTACAATTTTTGATTCGATATTTTTTCTAAAAAACACCGAAATATTATTCCCTAATATATTCTAAAATAAAGTTTCCGGAACGAAACCTGTACTTTATATTGTTGTGAATTTGTCGAAAGTATAAATAAAATGTTTCATCAAATTGAATTTTTTCTACGGAAGTAAAAGTATTTATATATTTTTCTACCAAGCAAAAAAATGTACACCGTGAGAATACACATTTAAATTTCTAATCTTTTACTTTATAGGTATTATTATATCATTTCTTATCTTTCAAAATTACAAACTATTTGCAATACCTTAGGATAATTAAAATAAACTGAACATTGTTTGGATCGTTTCAAATTCCCTAAGATATTTTAGATCCTTTAAAAACCCATTGAGTTGTAAAAATCAATCAAAAATTTCTTGGAATCTTTTAAAACACTCTAAAATATTTCAAACTGTTTAAAGTTTTTTTAAATCACTATAAATATTTAAAATTAATTTAAAATGCCACTAACTAATATACGTCGCTTCCATTCCATTCTCCTTGGCTATGAAGTTTTTGTTAGTTGGTGTCGAAAATTCGATAACGAACGTTGTTCGCTTCTCAAATTCAAGGAGAACTATGCAAGTCCTCGAGTGTGCAAGAAAAACAACTGTCGAGAATATAAAGTTCCAGTGTATGCGGCACTTCTCATTCTCAACAATTGACTTATTTCGCTAAGATATAGGTCGTTCCCGCATGAGTTGGACAACTACATATTATGTCTTCTAGATGCTCGGAGTGTGCATGGCCGCCCTGCAGGCATTATCGGGAATATCTTGGCTCAAAATTTGGCGCCGGTATGTTAAGCCAAATGAAATCCTCTATGCCCGACTTCAATTCGCTTGATTTAAGGAAAGCAAAAGTTAGCTCATGCGACATTGCCTGGTCCTCCACATTTCAGTGGAAGATGCTGTGTATCCTCTTATCGAGAACCTGTTCACGGAATTTTCTCTCTTGTGCTATTCTAATCCGGGCTTTTAAGAGTGATTACTCGATGTAGATAGGATTGGATGCATGTTGCCCTGATAATGTAGTTAGGTCTGAGTGTTTCAGCGGTCTCCTTCGCTGCTTTGAACAGAAATGCCAACTTTTTTGTGCTTCCTGACAATTTTAAGAAGAGGATTTCTCTTATATTCGACTCTGTGCTGTGCCCAGAATAATCCAGTTGTGAAGACATTCAAGATTCAATATATTGAGTCCACCTTGACGGCGTTAATGTAGAGTCGCGGAACAGAAGACTCAAGATGCATGCTTTTGTTCATGTGGATAACCTTTCATGTCCCGATATCAAGGGATCTGAGCTCGTTCTTCGTCTCTGAAACCACTTTACATGAATAGAGTTGTACCAAGACGGCAAGCATGTTCGTCGCAGACCCTTTGTTTCTCGCCGACAGTTCGGAAGACCAAATCTGCCGGGTGAGACGTTTGTATCTGCCTTGGAGAGTATCGCATATATATGTTACATCCTGAAGGCGGCTCTGCAGCATGCTCAGGTATGTATAGGTCTCTCCAGCGCAAAGTTGTCGTATAGCGCTTCAATCGACGAGTTCAGGGTATACAGGGATGCCATGAAGTTTTCCTCGCTTGAAATAAAACTTAGCGCTTTTCTCTAGCCCAAATTTTATTTTGAAGTATTGTTCGACAATCCCTAGAGCTAGATGTAGTTGCTCTTTATTTTTAGAATAGATCTTAAGATTATCCATATAATATACATAAGGGACCCTGTGCTTTCGACTTGCAGGCTTACCACAAAAGTGCCCCTGGGAATGGCGAAGTTCTAGAGATTGTGGCAATAATGAAAGGCAAAGTAGGAGTGGGACATCCTGCTACGCCTTTCTTTGAGCCGCGCTGTCTATACACTTCTTGCAACCAGGGCCGACTGTCCAAATAATTTATAATAATAATAGTGTTCAGGCAAGTAATACTTCGGGTTAGCTAAGTTGCCTATTTTTAGCAGGAATACTGTTGAAGGGAACTTCTTGCGGAGAAGAATTTGATACCATTTGGTCCCGGACGGAATAGTTCTCCATAACTCTGAATACTTTTTTCACATCCTCGGTAGTGATGAGTGGGCATTCTTCCTCAGATATTATAAGGGAATCACACATCTCCTTGAAGCTATTTATGGTTACTGAGTCTTCGTCTAGTCTATGTTCAACTGCGTACAATTCTCTCCAAAATGCTTCGAACTCCTTTGATTTTAGCGGTTGTTTGAGAGTAACTGGAGGTTCTTGGAAGAGTCGAGATGGGTCTGAGAAAAACTTTTGGTTTTCTTTGAACCAACTTTCTCTGCTCTGGACATCTCTTAGCGTCAGAGAGTATCCGTATTCACTCAACAATATGCTGCCTGGTGGTTAGCAGCTTTTCCTTTTGACGTGTGTAATAACAAACGTTGGTTCTGTTTCACGTTTCGCAATGGCCCAAGCCCTTGCTGCATTTTACACACAACAATTGATAGTGCAGAAGTCGGATTCATCGGAAAATCTCCACAAATCACGTTATCCATTTCAGGCTCATCTCTAGGTTTGAATGAAACCTGAATGTTAAAGTTGATGTTGCCGGCTTGTTCTGATTGCGGTAGAGTAGGCGCACCGCTCACGAAGCCCCTTGTTTAGAGTAGTTCGGCATGGTTTCGCAGAAGTTAATGCGAAAAATGCGAAAGCTTTGGATGTTTCTTGCAACACGGAGCATGTGCTCGTGCCATGTAAGCCTCTCGTTCAGGGCTACACTCGTTTCGTAGCATTCTAGCAAGTCTTGATAAAAATCTCTCCGTCCACTTAAAGGCCACGAGATTCAGCCAATATATCTATTGCTTTGGACCATTTTCACTTTAACCATGTTTATGGTTATAATTGTTGTGCCCACGAGAAGCTAGGAAAGAGGGTTTGACAATCCTTGTAGACCTCCGCGTGCAAGGATAAGGCTGCGAACTCATAGAGGTCGCCGGGTGCGCTGGAGTCTCCATTCGAGGAAGCTCACCTGGGTGACATTTAGCTCTCAGTACAGTATTCACACCTGCGCTTGGGGGTCAATTCCTCTCGTACCATCCCTGGACAATTGTCAGTGACTGCCTATTATTTTTGTAACCATATTCAGTCACAAACTGTAAACACCTATCTCAGGATCGCAATCCTAACTTCCCCACCTTTTTGTCCCCGATTTATTATCACTTCTCATAAGACATAGCAGCAAATCGAACTTGTACATTTCCAAATTCCAGCGTCGGTGATTCCCTTCCAGAAATTTAACGTTTTGAGCTTAATTCTACTATAATGCCTTGTTTCATGTTTCGGTGAGTTCAATTAAAAACGAGTGGACCACCACCCAGAACAATTGAGCTTTGAAGTTGTACGTAATACGGGATACTAAGCCATGTACCAAGAAGAGGAGGTTTCCCAGCACCTGCGCAGTGGATGAGTTTCCCGCTCGCATCAGAGTGCTGGTAAACACGGCCTGAAATATCTGCGCGTTGACAGGACCCAGCGCACCTCTATAAACCCGGATTTCGACGGTGTGACACACGCTGCGGGGAAACATACTGGCAGCTATCTCACTTCCTTGCAGCTCCTATCATTCTATCAATCCTTAGTGTTAGTCTGGTAACAGAAGTGGCCTTCCAGCTCTCACATGAGACGATGTACAGAGACGCTTCTCTGAAATTCATTCGTCATTCTGAACTCGTATCGAGAACATTGTCTCAAGGACTTACCACCTGAATTAAAAGTATAATATTAAATAGAACGGAAAATAAAACATAAGCGGAAGGACGCGCGGACGCAGGGAGTTGCCAGGTAGGCCTCTGTTTATTATCTCTGTTTCATCTAGTTTAATTTGTCGGAGTCAACGTAATCTGCTGAAGTGGTAGGTACATGTCGTTAAAATTGGTTGGTTTTTGATTTTGGAAACGGTCATGTGCAACGTTTAAAGTGCTAGATAGTCAAGTCGGTGCGTATTTCAATTAACGTGAATTTATAGTTCCGATCTAACTGTTGGGGTCTTCCACCCATTAATTGCCATTCGAGCCGGCAAGGATTCACGCAAAATAGTAGTCATTTGAACCATTCACATGCAAATTTAAAACTGAAAATGGCGTCCGTAGGTGGTTCTACTTTGAATGCACTGGAGTTGCCGAGTCTTATTTAATCACGTAGTCGGTTTGGTGAAATGTAAATTAAACATTTTGGTAGTTGTGAGTTAAAACTACTTGTCGTCCTTCAGATACGTTTTTGAACTCATTTTAAAGTCCAGATAAACTTAAAGCTAACCTGTAATTAAAAATAAAAATTACAATAAAACAAAGAAGAAAAGCTGGATTTATAATTATATTTTATATAATATATTAGAATCATACTTATAATATTCTAAGTACACTAGGCGAAAACGACAAAGCGACTCCGGTTTGAATTAAAGGAAGAATAGTGAAAGCTTTTACTAATTGGCACCTCCTCCGATATTGCATGATGTCCCTCGAAGCTGCATTGAAACTCTGCATGTACCTGCGATTCCATTTGAACCCAGCTATCGTTATCTCTATCTGATCAATTTTGACTGCCATTTGTTTTGACTATTTGTTACACAAATATTTAAATAAACTTTATTTCTAAGAAGATGTTGTCTATTTCTAAATTTACGGACAAATCTGAGCGAGTGAATGCAACCCAAATTTTATAATCCTGTCCAAATTACGAAAAGCGTGAGGTCAGGAATTGCTGGATAATTGGGTAGCTGCTGCCCATTAAACCTGGTCCTTGACCTCATAATTTACATAATTTCGAGAGAGTTGCAAAGAAATTTTACGTTTTTGGCGACAATTCAAACAGTAGTCGCATTATGTTCTGCACCTAGCGTATATTAAATCACATTAATCTGCACAGTTCCCCTATCACAGAAAGTTGGGTTCTTTATAATACATATTCTTATGTAAAAAGCATTAGCCATTGCTAGCGGCAACCAGCGTTTAAATTCACAAGCTGCGTGATTGCGAAAATACTCCTGTAAGAATAAGAATCTTAAGATAAAAGCGAAAAATGATAAGGGAATGGTGCATGTTGATGTCCATCAATGTATTTATAATATTATGAAAATTATACTTATTTTTTCCGAAGATAATTAAGAAAATCGATGACTATAAACCTGTTCCTGGCCACAATGTCCTTAAACCATACTATGCCTACATAGCGTATTTTTTCAAACCAAAGAACTGATGTCTCCCCGAGGTCGACCTGCTCAAACCTTCCAAAATGATGAAACTGAAAATGCGTCATTGCCCTGATCGTATCTTGGGTCCATAGAACGCCTTTCTGATGTACCAAGCGTCAAAATTTTTGCTCCAGTATACACTTTTAAGGAAAAATAATTTTGGTGCCCCAAAGCAACAAAATGAACAAAAACCGGACCTACCCTGAAATTATGATTTTTATAGATATTGATAAATTACATCGAACTCATGTACCACAAGTTGATTAAAGACCACAAAAAAACTCTAAAAACACAAAATAACGATTTCAGGACCGCCATGTTTGTTCCACACAAACGGCCACTCGGCACATAAAACTACAATTTTTAATGCTGTCAAAATTTCAATTTTTGATTTTTTTTTAAATTCCCAAAGTTGTTATGATAATCTTGCAGGGCATTCAAAAAGCAACACTTTTCTTCTTATTACTTTTTGTTCATGACGTTCGTAATGTGGCTTAAAATTTTCATTTTCGTGTGCTTTTTGGATTGATTCAAATGCTATAGCTTTGATAGTTTTGTTTGTATTAAAAAAGTCATTAAAGAAAGTGTTTGTCTTTCTGAGTGCAATAAATAATTGTGCAGAGCATTTTTTAATCTTAAAAAATGTGGTCTGAAAAGTGTTCAAAATAAGCTCACTTTTTCATAGTTTATCCAAAATGGCTGGCTAACGAACTTGAGCAATATTTTAGGACACTTAAAGAGTATATCAGAGGCCAATCCAATCTGTCAATTCTTTGGAAAGTTAAAGTGCTTACAAACACACAAAACACAGACACCCAGGTAGACAGACCTGGATTCGTAAAAACCTGTTTTTGGGATCCAGGGGGTCTCAAAACGTGGACATTTGACAAAAACTGGGGGGTCTGATTTCACATAAATCTGATACCTTCTCTGATGAGAATGTAAAAGTACAAATTCGAAATGATGCTTAGTCTGCAAAATAAAAGGAGTAATAAAAAGAACAATTTTCATATGCCAGGAATGTGACGTACTGCTCTGCTAAGAAGAAGTCATTGCTTATCATAATCAATAAAAACTGTAAGTACTTTGATTCAAAAATTACAACCTGAATAATTTAAAAAATATTATGAATTAAAAACTATTAAGTTCTAAATTTGTCGTATTATTTTCTTACTCACCTGTCACTAAAACATAACATTGCAAAATGCAAAATGTCATTATAGGCACCAAAATTGCACGAAATCTTGAAAAAGTTGCTTTCGTGCACTTCTATACTTATGTACTTTGTACCTGTGAGGTAGTCACGTGGTATATCTTACAATGTGCGGATACGCTGGCCCAGACAGAGGGTTAATTGGCATGAACAAATATTTCTCTCTGGGATCAGATGATGTCAAGACCTTCTGGTGGAAGACTCTGGCCCGCATTTTCACTTAACATCTTAATTCGGAAAAGCGTATTCCGGAGTATTTAGAGGAAGGGCACACAGTAGTCCTGCTTGCTTGAACACACCGTATCAGATCTTCACAGTTATCCTAATTGATAGGATTGTTCGGAAAATCGGAACTGTTTGGCCACAACTTTAAAAACCACACGACTTCAAGAAAATCGCAGCATAATGTTGGTCTGGATGTTTTACCTGATAACTTTTGATTCCACCTCTCATATACTTATCATCGGTATTTGAAAAGGTAAAATGTTGGTCTCTACATCGTGAGGTACATAGAGAGTTTGATGCTGCTTTAGAAAATCAGATTTACTATCTCATCTGGAATACGTCGTGTGACAACTAACAACGTCACATTTTAGAGAGGTGGCTTTCAGGCCGACACCAAAAGCCAACTCTTCTTTTTATTCACATTCTTGTTACTGTTTCGCACTTCGCCATTCCAAAAATAACTTTTGCGGCAAACCTGGAAATCAAAAGCATAACATCACTCATTTATTTTAATTGGATGACCAGAAACAAAGTGCAACTACACCTAACTGTAGGGATTGTTGAGGAGTACTCTCAGGCGATTGCAATGGAGTTTGGTTAAAAAAAATGTGCCAAGGTTTATTTGAAGCGAAGAAAACTTAAAGGCATCCCCGAAGAACCTGTGCTCGTCAACAGAAGCGCTATATGACACCTTGGTGCTAGAGAGACCTATACATACCTTGTCGTGCCACAGAGCGGAATTCAGAAAGTAAGATCTATAAAGGTTTGTCTCCGAAGAAGATACACTCATCTCATGCGACCGATTTGTTCTTCCGAAAATGCAGCAAGGAAAAAAGCATTCGTCATAAACATTCTTGCCACCCCGGTATTATTTTAATCATTTAGAGTGTTTCCATGGACTAATGACGAGCTCAAATCACTTGATAGAGGGACAAGCAAGATTATGCACATGAACAAAAGCATGCACCTTGAGTCTTCTGTTCCGCGAATCTACATCTTACGCCGTCAAGGAAGCACGAAACATGCATAAAATCTTATCTATGTAGATTACTCGCTCTTGAAATCGCGGATTAAGAAAGCACAGAAGTCGTTTGCTTTTCTTATATCACCCGAAATGAAGTCCGGTCTTAAGGGTTTGTAAGGTTCTAAGCTAGTCTAATGCTAAGTGAACTCGGGTAGAGAAATTAAAGATCTCGATTCTCACAGACAATAT
>JAAAKG020065918.1:0-17585 GCA_010014905.2 Druon quercuslanigerum
ATAGAGACATTTTTTTCACAATCTTAAGATTTATCAATATTTTAACAATATTGATATAGACCAGTAGACAAACAACATTAACATCTAATATTAATAATAAATATTCCCTGGTCAACAACCCTAAGATCAACAATAATAATAAAAATATTTTAACTTTACTTGGATAAAGCCAAGAATTTAAAATCATCAGTCGGGTAGATACCATAATAATTTCTATGGTAGCATAAAACCAATTTCTAATTTAATTTAAACTATTTTCTTCTACTGCTCTTTAACTTTAGATAAAATCATATTGTGATTGTTTTACAATTGCATTACAAATGCATTGCAAGTGTAATTGTATTACAGATGTGTATTACTACTGTGTTAAAAATCAAATGCAGACCGAGGTTCATTTTGCAGACTGAATAAAATCGTAAAATAGATTGCGATCAGTTTCATGTAATGCATTACATGAGGCTTGGCTTGCAGAGTCGATTTTTCACGAAAAACTCGAGCGACATGTGCCACGTGTTTTTGGTGCTAGGAAGAAGACAGTTGCAAATGCAACTACGCTGCTGCATTTACTTAGGTAACGCAATGCTCGTTGCGTGAACGGAACCGAGTCGTGCTGCAATCACTACAGATCGTTCCATAATCTGATTTTTCTCTGCGCGCGCGTGTGTGTGTGCACGGTATTTGAAGTCGCGTTCACGTGAGAAATTAGGTAACGCATCGCTCGTTGCGTGGACGGAACTTCGCATGGCGGCAGTGCTGTGGCTACAGCACGCTCCACAATAGTCTCATTTCGTTTTTTTTAGTGTGATCAAAAAGCATTCGGCCGCTCATTATTTAAATTATGAATGCACCTCAATTTGTGATTCATACCCTAATGAAGGCGATTCTGCCACTTTTAAATTATCTGATTTTCATTCTATGTGTAATGTGTACGTAGATTCAAATTCAAAGTTCTTTTTCACTTTCCTTTTTTTTGTCTTACTTTAAGAAAAAATATGTACTTAATTCAAGCTTTATGAAAAGATGAAAAAATCCTGATAAACATTGAATTGTGTCACAATTATATTGTCTCTCTATATTATATAAGGATTATGCCAGCGCTGTTTCAGAAAACTGAAATGTTTTCACAAAGCATAGTAGAATATTGTATTAAATATACTTCCCTAACCAAAAACTAACCCCATTTATATAGATTTTTCTCGGAACTTATATAATACAAGATTGTACTCAATGCACTCTCCTGGCAAGAAGTATAGACTCGATGTTTCACATTATCCCATGTCCCACATTACCCTGTCTAACACTTTTCCTTCTAACTTTACCGAAAACATAGACCCCACGTGCCACATTACCCCATGTATCATCTTACCTTATTTTTTGTTGTCCCATATTACGTGCCACGTTGCATCTAAAGAATATAAAGTCTAAAAACGTATACAAAGTAGATATATTTCTTATGTCTCTCTTAACCGCCTGCTCAATCACCTTAATTTTTTACAGTCTCTATTTCTAAAAAAGATAGAACAATATTTTACCGAAAAGCTAACCAAAAACATCGATCCAAATTGTTGTAAGTTTATGTTTATTTTACGTTGGCTTCGCGCGCAGATATCGCCGCCAATAGTGTTATAAAATTGCAATATAAAGAAAGGTTTATTTTGAGATCTAAATAAAATAAGACTTTTTTGTGGTATTTTTTCTTGTGTTATATCGTTATAGTTCTTTATGTTCACTAAATAGACTTTTTTAGATTCTCGCGCGAACATAATTTATTTTCTGATTGGTCTTAGATAACTCGTCTCCCACACGGAACGATACTTTTTCTTTTCGGCTGAGAGGTCGCATCACAATTTTTAAATATATATACATATATAACGTATTTTGAATTACCAATCCCGAAACTGTGGCACAGAATACTTTTATTTTATTTATGATTACACCATTAAGCCAAATCACTTTCTGGGCAAGCGTAAATCGTTCGGTGCTAGCCTCGTTATACGTTAATTAATTTTTGAATCTATATATGACGAAGGTAATTAATGCGCGCGTTATAGCCTGAAGGCGGTTCATGAGCGAGAGCACTTCGATTGAACGGATTCCGTCGAGCATACGCAACGATGAAATCGTAGTTTTACGGGTTATTTTTAGTAGGTGCGCGTAATATTGGCGCGTGTGCAACGCGCTATTCTACAGGTAGCCTCGGAATTTGGAAACAGAAGCAAATGCATCCGGTATTTTGTTGTCCTCGGAAGATCGCTGCTTGCAGATTTACTTTATTAGGAGGATCTTTTTTATGACGGTATAGCAAGCGCTTTCGAGAACTTTTAAAAAATATGGTAGGGAAAATTTCCAAACAATGATAAGGAATATTTCATAAAATTTGGAAAACTGTCCCAACATTTTTTGAAGAATATAACCTTACAATTGGGTATCTCCCCACCCCCCAACTATCTTAGGAAACTTCTCCCAAAAATGTTATGGGATACTTACGAGATGTTGAAAATTTTTTCCCAATAATATTATTGTGAAAAATCCTTCCCACCTTTGTACTTTGATGCATTTTTCATATAAATTAGCAAGCTTATTTGATATATTCAGAACATTACTCATAAAAAATTCCTATATAAAAAGCACGAAAAAACATTTCATAAAATCTAAATCACACTATTCAAAGATAAATCAAATTTTATCTCCCGAGTCGAAGTACTGTTAAGTTGAGACCAAAAAAGTTTTATCAAAGAAAGTTATGCAGGTTCAAGTAATTGGATTTTGAATTTAATAAATTAAATAAAAAAGTTAGCATATCCTGAGAAAATTTACGAAGGATTTTGAGACCAAAACTTCAAGGGTTTAAAGTCGGCTTTGAAACAGTGATTAAAAACCAAATTTTTAATTCTTGGCCAAAACAAAAAGTTTTATTTCAGGTATAAGGATGCTAATTGAGAATAAAAAATGTTTGATGAAAAAAAATTCTACACCAACAAAATCAAAATTGAAGATCGGGATATTAACAGTATGTCCGACATTGTTTTGGATAATTTGCCAAAAGTTCATAACGGCAAACTTTCAAATATTCTTCATTTAATGACAGGAAAACAACAAATTGATATTTTATGAAGAATTTATATAATAACATTTTGGATTCGGACTGATTCTGTCATCAGATTACCTCTACATTTCGTAAAATTTTTAACAAAATATATAATGTCATTTAGACAAAAAAAATAACCATACAAAAAAAATGGTCAAATTTCAAAACCATAAAGAGTCTCAAATTGAGAGTAGAAAGGTCTGGATCTTCTCTGATCCCGGGTTAAATCGATTTTTTAAATAATATAAATGGCCATAACTTCCTTACTCATCGACCTCTGGGCAAAGAATGCTAAATATAATTGCATCAAATTTTAAATAATGTTCACAAAAAGTGTGACATCCACACATTACACGCGCGAATCCACACATACATAAACATACGCAAACATCCGGTACGTTGCTTAAGACATTGCATTAGAAATTTTTAAAGTGAAGAACGTTTAATTAAATAAACAATTACATTTTTTTTAAATTGATACCACTACAAAGCTTCCTCTACGAGGAAGAAAAAGCGATCGTATGTTTGTCTAAAGTGCTAATTTGTGGGATAATAACACAGGCTGACAAAATTTGTACATATTTTTCCTGTACGTCGGGATTCCGAGATATCCTTACCCAAAAGTAAAAAGTGGCAATTTTCAGTACAGTAAACATTTTAGTTTCACACTGAAATGAAGGGTGCACGATATTTTACATCCTTCTGTTTTTAATAGTAACTATAAATACAATTTTTGTGTGTTTTGTTTCGGATTGTTGAGCAAAGTTTAATGTCGACATGTTTTTGCATCATACAGGTCTATTATTATTGTATAAATAATAATAATAATTATTATTATTATAATTATTATATAATAATTATTATAATAATTATATTATTATGAATTATTATTATGATTCTATAAATAAGCACTTCAGACAAATATATATGATCGCTTTTCATATACTTCTGATCCTTTATTGTACAAATTCTGCATAAAATGGTATAGGGTAGGAATAAATAAAGTTCCTTATTTTATAAATATCATACATTTAAATTTAAATGTCAGAGATTACTAGTAAACTCTACAATTCTATCAATTAATTTTTCTGCTTTTGCATCTTGCATTACTTTGCAAGATTTTCTGTTTCTCCTGTCTCCTTTGTCCTCTTTTCTGTGGTACAAAAACCTTGCTAATTGTTAAATTAATATTTCTATTCTTTAATTTTATAATTTTTTTTGCTCAATGAGACAATTTCATCAAAAGGAAATTCCCTAGATTTTTACGGAATAGGATTTCCCTTAGAAAAGAGTGGAGAAAATTTTCTAAATGTGTTACCAAATAAATACTAGTATAACAAATGTTAACATGGTCACAACGTTTGGTACAGGTATCTCTCATTTTTATCAAAGCAAATGTGTTTGTTGGTGGCTGATCATTTTTAATTATAAATGACACAATCGCTTTGTAGTTATGTTAATTACAAAAGTGCCTTTTATCAGAGACACCAGATGACCCCTCGAAAAGGTTAATTCGAGCTCTTGACAAGCATTTAACGAGCCTTTACCTAAATTAACACAATGATGTGATACACTCGGTATCTCTTTCAGATTATAAGTAACATCTGTTCACCTGATTGTGCATTATTTTCATACTACTTAGGAAAAGTATGCTAAGAATTAATTTTTCTATTTATTAAATATCATCAGCTGGCTTGCGACTAATTATGGCAGTTACCAGTTCTAAAGAAACAAGCAGTATATACCTTTAAATCTTTTCTTTTTCCTTTGTTACTTACTTTTCTCCTGGAGACTATAAGGTCTTAATAATTTAAGAATTAAGTTGAGAGTGAAATAAAATGGTTTGCATTATGCTTGAGAAGACTTCGAAAGTATATTCCGCTTAAGGAGAATATGCCGAACTTCTTTCGCGTCTTCGTGCGTTTGAATGTTCCATTTCCTTTCAGGTATCGGGTCTAGCTTCTTGGAAACTTTCACGATCTCTATGGAAGATCGATACTCGATTTGCAGAGGCTGCACCACCACCACCAGACACAGTAAGAGAGTTGCATGTCGCTTAATCGAACGGCCGACAATGGAAGTACGTATCGACTGTTGAATTTTTTAAACAGGCCGTGGCCGTACGCTATACCTTTCCCAATCCGGGTACTCACTACACGCAAATCGTATCGTTTCGCCGATTATGCAATTCCGATGGATCGGTATTGACTGCACCCGTTACTAAACAACACCTGCATTTCGATGAATTTTGCATCTTTCATACATTTCCCGTTTGAGACATAACTCTTACGCTTGAACTGTGACGTACACATATGCTATGTATCTTCTAACATTATTACGAAATATTTTCATATAATAACACAATAAATACAAATAAAAATTGCTATTATTCCAATTCTCAATTACAACATTTTCAGGATGGACATTAGCGCGGTTCATCTGAACCAATTTTAAATACGATGTTATAACACGTCAGGTTATTTTCTTTTATTTGTTTCCTTATATTTATTGGAACATTTTAAGATCAAAAGAAAAAAATTGCCCGTCAAGCTTTTGAGAAAAACGAATTTTTCGTCTTACAAATTGAGAAAACTCCAGAAAATGAGGGCCAAAAATATACATTTTTCACATATATATTTTTTTTGTATTATAAATGATGTTTGTCTTTGTATGAACCCAAATTATTTTAGATATGGTATAAACAGCTTATATCTGATAAACTTTAGACTAACATAGAAAATCGATTTCACTGAAAAACATATTTTTTAAAATTGCAAAATATTATGTTGGAATTTTTTACTAAATTTTTATGGTATAACTTACTTAATTTTGTTGCTTAAAAACCTAATTTAATAATTTAAAAAATAGTTACCAAGTCACCTTTAATTCAAATTCAAAACGAAAGCGCTTTATAACAGTTTAATCAACAACTTGTTATCAACCAAAACTTTTTTTTCTCGGTTTAACAACTTTTGTCCATTATCTTTTGTTGTATCTTATGTCGTTTGTCGATAATTTTAATTGTTTTATTTTTAATGCTGTCTTCTTACGAATATAGTGAAAACTACGCATCCTTTCATAAAGTGATTAACAAACTAACTCGTACATATTTTTTGGGTGCTTAGCTTGATAAAAAAATAACTCACATTAAGTCACAAGTGGACAAAAACGTGAAAATGTTATTTAAAATTATTCAAAGATTATTCAAAATAATGAACCTTAAAACAAGTCAAATTTTCAAATTGCATTAAATCTGACCTTATTTTTCATGAAAAGTGGGAAAAAGTAAAGAATTTCAGAAAAAACTGCGACTTTCCAGAATTATTCAAAGAGACAATTATTAAACTTAATAATAAATGATTTAAACAATCATGTTTTTTAACATTAATCAATTATTGCTATCTCACTCATATAAAAGTAGATTATTGCCTCGCTGTAACTGAAATGTTGAAAGCAAGTTGAGAAATTCAGAAAAAAACCATGACTTTCTAACTATATTCTAAGAGAAAATTGCTATAAATAATAATACATTGTTAAAAGAATATATTTAAGCATATAATTATCACTATAAAATATTTTTTTGTGCATTATTAACAGATTGTAGTAACATAAACAGTAAAAAGATAACAATTAGCATCAAAAACTAATTAAAAATAAAAATTTTTAATCATGAGTTTTGTTTTACATCTTAAAGCAGACCTACATGTTTGAAAATCAAAAATTCATTTTTTATTTAATTTTAAGGAGTAACTCTCAGGAGAAATTTAAAGCGTTCAATCTGACGCACTAAATCTTAAGGATACCAGCAAAAAAGTTGGGAATGCGTTCATATAAAGTATAAAAAAGAGTCATGAAGATTTCTTTCCTTACGTAAGAATTCCATAACATTATATGAAGGTGGTCCAAATGCATACCTATTAAAATTTTATTTTGGAATTTTTGTCATGCCTCCCTAAAAATTGTTAATGGACAAAATTGGCGAAATCGGCAAAAAACGGTTTATGAAAGGACGTGCCTTACAGAGTCTCATTTAACATTAGGTATAGTGTCACGTTTAAAAATGTGCAAATGAACTGTAAAAATGAATAATTTAGGTCAACTAAAAAGTCAATTGTTGTATTAAAAATATTTTAAAGAATTCGATTAGACAATAATTTCTAATTTTCAACCTCACGAGATCCTTTTATTCAAACTCTAAAAGCCACTCTCTGATTAGAAAATTGAGTTTTTCGATATGTTGAAGTTTATTATTTTTTTACAATTTTTTCCCAGGTAGAGTTAAAGAGTGATGAAAACTTTGTAACAACTCCTGTCAGTATAAATATATCGATTTATAACAAAATAAATCAATAGTTCAGATATGGTTCATAAAAACATACATTTTCTTCCGTGTAAGCCTATTTCATTACAATTTATGACACTCAGAAAAAAATCTTGAATCAAAGAAAATGTATTATTTTTGCAAATTAATATTTATTTTAGTCAGTGAAATATTAATCAAGTCAAGGAATGTCATCATTGGTTTTAAAAAAAGAGTTTTGTGTTTAAAAATTAGGTGTTTAATATAGTCCAATGTGCTTTTATATCAAGAAAATCTTTCTTTCAAAGAACTTGAAGTCTATTGGCGTACATTAATTGATTCGTAAAACTAAGGATTTCATATAAAAACAGATAGAATTATTTTTATAACAGCCTAATTTATTCAAATAAAGGCAGCCGACAATGAAACAAATATTCAATTGGTATACAAAAATACCAAAATTGTTTCTAAATTTGAATAGTTGAAATACAAAAATTCAAGTGTAGTATTTGTTCGGAAGTTTAATGCAATAATAAGTATTATAAGGTTAAAGCACTTTAATAGCAATATGTATTTTTATTTTCACGGAGTAAACAGAAATGCTCAAAGTATTTCAAGCACAGTCAGTGCTTATGCTGAGAATAGAAAAAACATAGTAGTATTAGAAGACATGCCTAGATCAATGCATCTTTTTATTATAACTATAATGAAAAATTTTGGCTTGCTTATAACTAAGTGGCATTATTCCAAAATTACTAAATGCTTCATATTAGAAAGGGTATAACCGGGTCAGCATGCAATCAAATGTTGAGTCAGCCATTGAAAATCATACAATGAAAAACAAATTTTCCCAAGATTTCAAACCGATATCTCCTATATTGGATGAGTTTGGGGGAGGGGGTGAGAACGTTCATCTTTGTTTTATTTTTTTATCTGTTTCTATGTTTAGAAAAAATGTGAAAAATGTCATAGGACTTTTTTCAATCATTCTAAAGGAGCATGATTTAAAAAAAAAATTTTGGTGGAAAATTCAAACTAAAAAAAAATTTCAAAATTAAAAATAAAAGTTTTTTTAGACTGAATTCACTTCAAATCAGGCAGGTTGTAACACCTGAAGTCGCAGAAACTCTTGGGGATAAAATATTTTGTTGTTTAGAGAAAATTAGGCGATAATTATTTTTGCGATCTGCGAAAAAAATAGTTTAACGTTCCTGATGTTAACATCGGGTAGTGTCAAAGAAAACGGTTTTTAAGTTTTCAATCTAACTTTCATATCTTTCAATAAATTTGATAAAAGTCTAAATATTTATTATTTAATACACAAAGCCATACTCTCGTTCTAATTTTATAATTACAATTAAACCTGGATTTAATGCTCAGACATTGATAACAGCGCCATCTAACATGGGAATATATATCGCGAATTGGTACCGCAAAGTTATTGGATCAATTGTCATGAATAAGAGAAGTGAAAATTAATTCTTTTTGATCAAAAATGTTATAGTACAGTTGGAAATTAATATTTAATTAAAATTCACTTTCTTTTCTGAAACTTCAGCGTTGTCGTAGCCAGCCAAGAGGCTCTACGATTTAAAAAAGAACACAGAGAAGCAGAAGAAGTATTGGATAGATAGAGATAGAGAGAGAGAGTATGATCATTTCGAACTGAAAAGATCTGTCATTGGAACACAATTGGATCGTCTCTGTATATTTAACATGATAGAGAGGTCCGATCGACTTAGAAATCGAATTCCCAACTTCCAACTGTCAAGTATTAACGTGAGAATAGTAAAAACTGTGTTTTTCGGAGACAATTAATCTAATATTTGTAAAATTAAGTGATTTTCTATGAAATAACTTCTTTGTATTTTTGGCCATGAAACTGCGTCGCATGCATTGTGCGATTACGCAGTAAGGCGTTCTTTCCACTTGAAGTTTTGAAGTACAGTGTTTTGATAAAAATAGTCATGTGTTTTTGGATACTGCTGTCTTCCAATGGTTTAAGCAAAAGAAGGAACAGAGACGATTCAGTCTCTGGGCCGATTATTTAAAAGAAAGTCCACAAACGTTTTAAGTACGTGATTGGGAAAAATACATTTACTTTAATATGTATCAGGAAATATTATTTCTTATTTTCGTTATTTATTTACTTTACCTTTTTGTCCATATGAGAAAAAAAATTTTCAAAATATTTTTACCAAGCAGTAAAATCCACCGGAAACGCTTCATACGACTATTTTATTTATTATACTATTATACTATTTCTTCTTACTATTATATATAAGTATGATACTTTTAAATATTGACATTGTAGTAGTTTTTCACCAACATTCCACTGGGCACGTGGATCTCCTTTGACATGACGTCCTTTAAGAACCTGGTCCCTAGGACGTCCTGTATCCTCAGATGGGATGGTCGAGTAAAATATACTTTAATTACATTATTTAGAAGTACTAACCCGACAGTAGTCTGAAAACAGTACCATTAATATTAAACATTTCTAGTTTGAATAGTAAGGATTACTACTTTAAGTAGTAAGATCAACTGATTTATTCGTAAAACTAACTAATTTAATAGTAATACTTACTCATTAACGTACTTAAACTTACTAATTAAAGTAGTAAATACAACTACCTGAAAGCAGTCTCTACTATTGAAAGTTGTCGCGACAACAAATAAAGTAGTAAAGACAACTACTACCAATCTTGTGAATAAAAATGTTGCTCAACGCGAATTTCTCAGATTATGTTTCTTAACTTCAACTCGCCATGTGACTTCGTATACTTAAAAAAACTGAAATTGACAGGAAGCAGTATGTGAAATATCACCTTCAATTTAAGTAAATAAAACTTTTAAAATATTCACGGGTTCCCAAGATGTGGAATAAATGTTCAAGCGTGCCTGCCTCGCGTCTCAGTCAGCGATCACCGCAGATGAACAGACTTGCTGCTAAAGCGATTGAAATTTGGCGCAGACGCATTTCGACATTTTTAGTCGTATCTCGAGAACCCGAAAAGATTCTAAAAGTTTTTTAAAATTAAATTAAAGATAAGATCCTTAAGAATGCGTGACATGGATCTGAGATTTTTTCTACAACTTTCATAGGTCATCTCATAGATTGAATTCAAGACACAAAGTTCCATGAATTCTTGCACATTTTGTTTTAATTTCGCGCATGGTATATTCTCTTCTAAATATCCAAATTATCTCTATCTCCGTCAGTTCTCATTCGACGCGTAATTTAATAAACTTTTTAACGGTTTTCAAAACAAGTTTTTTGCTCCTTTAGGGAACAATTGATCACGTTTCAAAGTCAGCAGTGATTTTTAATAGTACTTTCGCTAATAATATTAGCGATTATTTCCGACGGTAGTTAACGATTTCGCTTATGGTCGACATTTGTAACATTGAAATTTGTAACTGTGATAAATGAGGAATGTGACGAAGATTAAATTTTCAAAATATCTATAATCCTGCCTGCATTATATTGCATTTCCCCTTTACTATTTCTAATGTTTACAAATTCTGCTCTTTAATTCCCCTTCATTTTTTTTGTAAAGAATGTTCTTGCTTCCTTCAAAGTCGTTTGTTTATTTTCATCTCCTCTTCATCTCTTCTGCTCTAATTTTATCTTTACTTTCCTTAATTGTGGCACACCCTATTGAGGCTTCAAAAAATGCATTTTATTGCCTAAATTTATAGTTTGAAACCTGTATAATACGATGCAGTTAGTGACTCAATTCTGCTTCGCTTGGAGGTATGATCCAACAAACCAAGATCCCGCCAATCCGATGTTTACATACGCTCGACTTAGAGTTCCACTAATACCCAGAAATACTAATACCTATTATTATTATAAAGACTATTTGATTGATCAAGCTGATATTTGGCATACGTTTTTACGATACTTATGACCAATGAATGAACCTAAACCGACTAAAAATTATGAAAATAAACATGTTTTTCTCTGGGTCCAAGTTTGAAATTTTTTCCGAAAAAATCAACTTTTCTGTTCTAAGGCCTCCCTTTTAGCCAATTATCACTATTTTTCAACATCATTGGTTCATCCATTGACCACGTGTTTATACAAATTTTTATGTGCAGACTCTCGGATAATCCTACGAGGTGCTGGAGTGTTCACGGGGACTGTTTATTTCTTCGCAATTTTTTATTGTATTTAGGCAACAAAAATCGGTTCGTAAACTATAATTATATGATGAAAAGTACCTATGGCCCTGAAAGTATATAAACGCTGACCCATTTTATTGGATAATTCCAAATATCTTCTAAAATACTTATCTACGAAGAGATGGTTTAGACAAAGGTTTACCAGGATCGAGGGGAGCATTTGACTGTACCATCAATTTTGACCTTGAGGTTAATTATCAAGGTCACTCTAAGGTCAAGACGAATTTTCTTAGATGGAACTCTGTGCCCAGATAAATTTTTTTGTAGGCTTTAGGCTGTGGGTTGTTATCACAACACCCTCCCAAACACACCCAGGCAGTAACAATCATTTCGGATAAGATGTAAAGACTGTGACTATGTAGTTACAAAAGTGACAATCTTGACAATGTTACTTCTCTGTGACTAGTTAAAAAAGACAGTTTGTCCATACTTTTAGCGTTACCTAGAAACAACAGCGTGGACGTAGTAAGTTCTGTTTCCTTTGGGGTGCTTTCTTGTCGTGAGTTCCCCTTGCCTCTCACGTTTCGGGTGGTTGATTTACGTGAGTCCCCTTGCCTCTCACCATTGCTAGCAGTGTTACAATCAGCCACGGAGTAGCTGTTCGAAGTGCTCTCCATTGGCTTAAAGAAACAAACGTAGACGTCTTTCAAAACCATCCACAGTTTTCAGCAAAGTTTCTCGAGAAATGGCTGCGAAAGCTGCCCAAATCCTTTCCATCAGATCTTCTCTTGTTGTGGGTCGCTGACAAAAAACTACATTTTTAATATAACCCCATAAAAAGAAATCAGGTGATATTGGATCTGGTGAGCCATTCCAGGTAAATGCTCCCTTAATAACTCTAAGTAAGTGTGTCTGCCAACGTTTCCGTTAAAAGTAGGGTCCAATAAAATAGCTATTAACTATTCCGCACCACATCATAATACTCCATTGATTTTGATGATGCATCGGTCTGTACCAGTGAGGAGTTTAGTCCAAACAATAATTACAATTATATTTATTAAGCTGTCTGTCGCTGTAGAATTTACTTTCATCTGAGAAAAGTACATATCGAAAGAAACTAAGATCATTTTGTACCATTTGCAAAGCCCATTGTTAAAAATTAATATGCGCTAAAATGCAATAGGGCCTTCAGGCATGCGTTACAATATTGTTGTAAGCATGATAGTTCAGAGATCTTAAAATTCTTGATACTGTACTTTGTGGTATACCTACCTCTCGTTCAATTCTTCGAGTACTGATTTGTGGATCAAAATGAACAGCTGATAGAACAGCCACATATCGCGCATCTACTTTGTTTTACTCATGATGTCGGCGTTCATGAACAAGAATCCCATTGCGAGCTCTTTCAGTCAAAGTACTTATTGTTAAATTAGTTGGATGTCTTCTGCCTGGAAACCGTTCAGCGTAAAGTCTTGATGCAGCGGCCTAATTAACGTGACATTCCCCTAAAATTAGTTTCATGTCAACGATTTCAGTAGGTGAGTAATCAGCCATATTGCGAAATTTCTTTGGCCCAAAGTTAAAATAATTGAGCTTAAAAGGATTTATGTACGTCCTGTCCGATCGCAGTGTAGTGGCAGGCATTTATTTTTCGTTAGAGTGGTTGAATAGATTTACACTCCATTGCGAGGAATTTGTTTCCCTGATATTGATGCTTCTTTCCGGCCTCATTACCATTTAGTGTTAAGCTTTTTTGTATATTGAAATAATAATCTTGTTCGGAGCTTCATGCAGGAAAAATTTATTATTTCAAAATTCTAAATGATGCTGATTTCATATTCGTAATTTGAATCATTGAAAATTGAAAAAAAAACAAGGTATTGCCAATTTTTGTGATATTTTGATAGTTTCCAAAGAAATTTCTCAATATGGCTGATTATTTACCTAGTATAGGTACAAATTTTAGAGGAATGTCATGTTAACCATGCCGCTGCAACAAGACTTTACGCTGAACGATTTTCAGATAAAAGACATCCTACTAATTTAACAATAAGTACTTTGACTAAAAGAGCTCGCACTGAGATTCTTGTTTGTGAATGCCAAAACCATGAGTAAAACGAAAATGATGTACGAGCACTAACTGCTCTAGCAGCTGTTCATGTTGATCCACAAATCTGTTAAGTAAGGACAATCTGTCTTTTTTGTATCTAGTCACACATAAGTGACATTATGACGATTGTCACTCTCGTAACTACATAGTCACAGTTTTTTACATCTTATCCGAAATGATTGCTACTGTCTTTTCCTATTTATCCTTTCCAGTCCGCCATTTTGTTACAATAATTACATTTTTACGTATAATACGTAAATTACGCATTATACGTATAAAACTTCTAGTTACGCGGAACTGTGCAACCCTGCTTAGTTATGTCCTTTTATACTGATGAGGTCACCAGCCTTTAGCAGCGTTGTATTATATGGGCGTTCATTTGATCCCATCTGTTAATACACGGCCGTCCTCTGGGCGCGAAACCAAAGATATATACCAAATACAGGGTGCGCCATCTAGACCTTCGGTATTTCAACATTGAATACCTCTGCCATTTTTGAGCCGATTTCGACAAATGTGCACGATTCTGAAACGCCATTCAGTACTATTTTAGCTATGAGTCAATACGCACGTAAAGAAAGCGCTAAATTGTAGCACTTTACATTGAAAACAATTGCTTAATTGCCCCGGGACACGTTGTTTCGAAAAAGGTGATTTGGAGTGGCCTCCTCGTTCTCTGGATTTAACTGCACCTGAATTTTTTCTTTGGGATTATTCAAGAAGTCAAGTTTATGCCAGAAAGCCGAAGACCATTGGCGAACTCAAAAGTAACATACGAGCCGCAATAGCTGCTATAACGCCCGAAATGCTGGCCAATGTTATGCAGAATGCACGAAAAAGAGCTGCTTTTTGCGTATTAAATGAAGGTGGTAATTTAATCGACATTGTGTTTAAAACTGATTTGAAATGTGTGGTAGATAATATCCTAAATAAATCAAGCTCATTTGTCAAAATCGGCTAAATTTTTTTAGAGTTATTCAGTACTGAAATACCGAAGGTCTAGAGGGCATGTTCTGTATATATATACATAATTCCATTAGAATTTGGAAGTGTATTCTATTTCCACGAAATTTTATGAAATTTAAAAATTTTATTAAATTAAACATTTTTTTATGAAATTTGCAGTAGAAAATTCTTGAAAATAATCGTAATAAAATACACATTGGAAAGAAAATCCCTGTCACACCCATTACGAGCAAAATAGTTCAATTTTCAATGATATTTTGAATACTTTAAATGTTACCTATAGTTAAATAAATTGCAATTTAGTTTTCTACCATAATATTTGCAGTTTTAATTTACGTGGTAACAACTTTGAACATTTTTAAAATGTAACGAATATGAGTGTATGCATCGAGAGTTATAGTGTATCTAATAATATATAAATATATTTATATAATTTTATTCTATAATACATCTAGGTATCGACGGGCTCGAGGAGTTGGAATATATAAAAATGACCGTTTTTATTTTTTAAAACTAAGATCCTACAAATGTACAAATAAGAAATTCACATAACAATAGCTCTTTAGGTGACTATTCTGTGGTGAAAAAATGAGATCGTAAACGGAGCAACCGCGGCAAGAGCTGCCACTGCTTTTGACAAGAGCGGTTAGAGTCAAAATAAAATTTTTTGAAATGGCAAGAGCCACAGTTTTCAACGCACCGGCCGCTCGATAATTCACAAGAGCTGCTCGTGCTAATGGCAAGAGCAGCGTGAGCTCGATAAGTGCTGCGTTTAGCCCGGCCAGTTCTTGAGATTGACAACAATCTCTTGCGTTAATTTTCAATAGCGCGTGGTGTCAAATAGCTCTTGCTTTGAGTGACAACTGCGCTTGTCGCTCTACTTATTCGTAGCATTACCAAATGCTAAAAGTACTCAGGAAAAACTTTTAAAGAGGTTTAGAATTGAATTTTTAGATTACAGTTGTTCATATTAAAAGTCAACTTTTAATGACTTTTTTGTAAACGAAATCACAAAGTGTTTTCAGATAATTTTAATTTTCACAATACAGTTTGAAGAAAATATTTTTGATCAGAACTTTCAAATTAAAATTGGACATGTAGGGCTGAGAATATAAAATTGAAAGTCATAAAAGTACATGGAGGTTAGGTAAGGTAGGGTTAGAACTTAAAAAAATTTGTTTCCTTATGAGCGAAAGTAGCATTTCTCATAATCCTTTATATTTATGAAATTTACTATCAACGCATAAACACAATTACTCTCCACATAAGTATTAACGTTATTAATCCTATTCGTTTACTTGTCATTGTTTCACGGCAAAAAAAAGACGTAAAAAGATTTTTGAGGTTATATGTGATGAACCATTGTAGACTCTGATGTTATGAACAGTTGCAATATGCATATGCATGTTCATTCATCTTGATCAGCTGATACTGCTCATAGCACAACTGGTATATTGCGGCGAATGAGTCGAGCGATAAGCCTGGTTGTCACTAAACATTAGAGCTACTTGGCAGCACGCGTTATTGAAAATTAACATGAGAGATTGTTGGCAATACCCCGTACACGAGCGGCGAATATGAATTCACGAGCAGACAATGTGTTGGCAACTGTGGCTAGTTCTATGAAAACAAAAATTATTTTAACACTAACCGCTACTGCCAGAGTATCTCCGTGTACTTGAGTTCGAATTTCCCTCCAAAAAATCATTGAAAAAATCACGCACTTTGAAAATGATTGAAAGAAGTCCAGTACATTTTTTTCAGTTTTTTTCTAACGATAGAATAAGAGAGAAAAAATGAAAATGAAAATTGGAATTACCCTCCCCCCCTAAATCATCCAATATGGCGGTTAACTGTTTGGAATTTTAGTAACATATTTGTTTGATTGTATGCATTCAAATAGCTGACTAACCATTTGTTTGATACCCTTTGGGGGCATTTTTTGCATACTTACCCGGGTATATGGGTATATCCTTTACTATGAAAACAAATATGTATTCAGAATGATGTACTGCTTTTTCATTAACTAAATGAACGTTTCTTTCGAAGGGTTTATTAAATATTTTTTTCAAAAAAAAATTTTGTGTAGACTTAAATAAATTTATAATTAAAAAAAAATGAACAAAATTTTAACTTAAAAAGAAACTAATTTTAACGGAATGCAAATGTATTTATTTCAAAGAAGTATTTCCCTAATTCGGGAAAATATTTATTCCAGTTAATTAATTAATAATCAGCTTGTTTATTCAAACGACGATTTCTTTCAATGAAATATATAGATATTTAATTTAAACAAATATTTCGAAAGTGCATAAAATTATCTACTTAAAGCAACCGTGTCAGCTCTGACAGTACCGAATAAAGTTTGGACTTCAATTCGATGAATAATTGAAGCGTGAAACTACAAAATTAGATAAACAACGATTTTCCACAAATGGGCTTTTCGCGTCAAAAATGCTTCATTGAATACATGTTGTGCTAAAATTATTTTTTCAAAAACTCATTTTTAATATAGTAATAAAAATACTGTTAATTCAGAATCAGATAACTGACTCTCTGTTCTTGTCTCTCATCTTATTTTTTTTAACGCTTAACCCCTTAAAGATTTTTTGAAGACCTTTTCTGATCAAGTTCTCTTTCATAAAGGTTTCCAAATAAAGCAAAATAATAATATACTTCCTTTTTCAAAGAATAATTGTCTCAATACAACTATTTGCCACTTTTTCAGCACCAAGTACCAATCAAATTTTAACCTAAAATTTTACATCTTCATTTTCTACCAAAAAGACACTTTCATAAGGTTTTTTAGATACATCAAGAAGATACTTCAAGAAGATGATTCAAGAATGATTAAGTTCAAATTTCAGATTTCATATATATTATTAAAAATCTGTAATTTGAACTTAAACTTTTTTGAAGGATCTACTCAGAAAATATATATATATATATATATATATATATATATATATATATATATATATATATAGCAGAGA
>JAAAKG020065929.1:0-17584 GCA_010014905.2 Druon quercuslanigerum
AGAAAGATGAATTTTTAATTCAAAAAATAAGAAAAATGGACTATTATAATTATTTAATACGAGCTAATGAACCGAAATATATAAATGCATACAATTGCATCAGATCACAAATATCGACTTTGAAACCTGAAATTTTTGACCCAGCGCTATTAGTTTCTCACAAGTAGTGATACTTTTCACTCGTTTAGTATATAAGAGCAGAAAGAATCATACGTCTCAGCGAAATGCGTGCGATTCATATTTATAAGATAGGTTTATATATGCGTATAGGTATTAGTATAGGATTCGTAAACAAACTTCATTGTAGCCAGCGAGCGACCTTCTAAGCATTTACACACATCCAAATCAAGAAGCATTTGTAGTCTATGTAATAGTGTGTGTTCATACACTATCCTCCGTCTTTCTTTTTGTAATGCGCCGTCGTGAAACAAAACATCACATTGTCTTTAAGTCTCACCAAATCAATACATAAGTAATGCTTTAATTTTAAAAAAAAACCACTAAACTTTCACATATATGGGAAAACTAATTGTGTTATGAACATGAAGACTAAAGATTGCATTGTTTAAAAAAAGGCATTATATGTTTATTTCGTCAAACGCCCCCCTTAAGATACTATAAAATACAGGGCCATTTCGCATAAATTGGTCCACTTTATCGGAATAGAGTAGTTACTAATAGGGTCAATCAATAAATAATGACTTTCGGTTGTAATTATAATCGATATTTTATATTCTTGTTCACAAAAACACGAGTATCTCCTAAATTCTGAATGAAAAAGTGGGTTCATTTTTTGCACAATAATTGGTGTTATGAAACGTGTCGATTACAGTTCTATCATTTATCTTTAATTGTGCCTGTTGGCCAGCATAGAAGACACATGTGCAATAGCCCGTATCGAAAGAATTAGTTTGCGCGAAGTTCTAATAACAATAGAAGATTTATTTCTGGTGTTAATAATGCTCCCTTAAAGCTTCATAAAAAAATGCCCTTTTACTTCGCATCGTTGATGTAGCTAAAAATCTTTAAAAACGAAACACTTCTTCAAATTTGGCCAGCAAACTTTTTTTTGAGATTTCAGTTATCAATTAAATTAGTTCAAAGCAAGCCCATTTATACCTGCATAGCGATAATTCTTTTAAAATATTTTTTATGCTCCCTAAATGACTTTGACGTTTCGAAAAATCGAAAAAAGTAGAATTTTTCGCTACTTTTTTAGTCACGTTAAATTTTTCGACTTAAAGCTAATTCTCCTGGTCATTTATATACCAAAAATTAATTCTATTTTTAAATAAAGAGCAATATATCACTTTTAAATATTTTCTTGTAATTCAAAGTCAATAAAAATTATTTTAATTTCAACATTCCTTATAAGTTATTGTTGCAAGATCTTGCAAATACATTCCCATTAATGAATATTAAACATTATATGGTCAAATATTCGAGAAATTTACCATGACTAAGAAAATAGCGATAAAGTCGACATTTTTTAGATTTTTTGAAAATTCAAAGTCAATAAGGAGGGTGAACAATATTTTAAAGAAATCATCGCTATATAAGTATAAATAATCTTGCTTTGAACTATTTTCATTAATAACTTAAAAGTCAAAAAAAAATTTTTGCTGTTCAAATTTGAAGAACTTCGTTTTTTGAGATTTTTAGCAATATCTACGATGCGGAGAAAGGAATTTTTTTATGAAACTTTAGGGGAGTGTTTTTGACGTCCAAAAGAAAGTTTTCATTGCTATTAGAACTTCGCGCGAAAAACTTTTTGTTTTTTCCGATACGCCCTAATGAGCATTGAAACCATTATCGAATTCTTATATTAAATACAACAAACTTATGTCTAGTAATCTTAAGGTGGAGTATATACATCCGGTAATAGCTCCAGTAATAGCTCCTTGCTGGCTTTTTATCGCAAAAAGCGCAAGCCAATGTATTTTCATACAGTAATTACGAGTATGACCATGTAAATACCTAAAACTATCACTATGAAGGTAAAAAATGATGAAAATGACGTTTCTAAGAAAAAATGTTTTTTTAGAGTACATAAAAAGGGTGATACTGAGAATGAGGTAATACTACAGAAAAAACTGGAGGTAAAAAGTGTTGTAGGCAATCATTTATTTGAGATAAAGTCAGATAGGATAAGGTTAATTTCGGTCAGGGTAATTGATAAGGGGATAAAGTATACCTAACATTACCCTGAACGAGGGTAATAAACAGACGAAGTGTCACAATGCTGACTTTATATATAAAGACGCGGCTATAAATATTGAATTATGACATACTCACGACTACAAAGTACTCCAGAAAGATGAGACATGGTCTATCAGTTAGTACGTGCGTTTATAAAATAACAACGTAAAGTTTCGGCTTGGAATCTTCGCATGTCAATGGTTAATTAGAAATCTGGGGATACTGGCCACGTACATATTTATTAAAAGTGCGGGATCAGTACTTGCACTACTCACGATGTGCTTGAACAAGATTACTTTACTGTTCGAGCCGATCAGCACAATTAACACTACAGAAAAGTCTATAAAAAAGGACAGGTCAGTTTTCCTTCTCTTTCTATTTCCTTCATCACTTCTGACGGCTTTATGATTTTTAACAATATTTTTATTGTTTACGTTATTTACTCATATAACTATATTCACAAACAAAAAAACATTAGGAACATTTGACGTGTAGAATATGCTATGCCAATTTATGAAAAATAGAGTCAGTGATGTATCAATGCACATATCTCTGGTATGCGTAGTCGCGATTTCTATTTATTTTCATGTTATGTTAACCCACCTGTCATCAGCGTCAACCTAAAGATATACAAAGATCATTAATGCACACGTCAGAGTTCCACGTTCATACATCAATTAATAATTAAAATTTGAGGTTATGCTCACTTCCAATCGGACTCGTAAATTCTCAAACAATTTATCCACTTATTATATTCTCAATACACGAAAACAATCAACCTTATTTTTCAAACTCCAACTAAATTTCTAAGCATATTTGTTTGAATATTAGTGCGGTTTCCTACAGAACATCGCACTAACGGAGGCACGAACCTCTCTTTCTATGTCCACACGTTAGAAAAAAAGCCGGTTCGATTTTCGACCTTCTACAGGTGGGTAAACCTGGCAGTACCACTTTGTCCAAAGAACAACGGACCTATGCTATAATTGAGGGCTCCTTAAGGGCTCATTTAACATATATAAAAGTCAAATTTTGGGCTCTGCTTTTTTCAAAAAAGTATGGTACTGGCAGCTTTACGTTAAACTAGCAATACCATGGTAGAAATATTGGTTATATCAAATTTTTCCTTTCACAGGAATTGAGGGCTCATTTAAAGCTCTTGCATGAAACCCGGCGCAATTTTTCAAAAACAACCCCTATCATAAAAAACCACCCTAAAAAATAAATATGCACTAATCTTACAAGTGAGTACATCAGAATTGAAGTCTCATTTTAGGCCCTCCAACGCCTCTAAAATAAATTTTCTAAAACCATCCCTTAACATAAAAACTACCCCTTACTCAAAAGTGCTGATAAAGTGCACTAAATATGCACTAATCATAAAAGTAAGTTTATCAGAATTGAAGGCACTTTTTCAGCTCTCTCTTACCTCCAATATCATATTTCAAAAACCATCTCTTCAAATTATATATATATATATATATGATCACTAGATAATATTTAAAAAATGATAAAATACTTTTTCTTGCACATTATCAGCACGTTTGGCTTACGGGTAGTATCCCAATGGTAAAGATTGTTTTTGCATAAAAAAAATTTAATGCGAGGGAGAGCCTAAAATGTACCTTCAATTCTGATGTACTCAATTTTAAGATTTGTGCCTCTTTATTTTTCTGGATAGTTTTTTTTATAAGGTTCTTGAAAAATTGTGCCGCGGGGCATGCAGTTGCCATAAATGAGCCCTCAATTCTGATGCATGCAATTTTATGATTAGTGTATATTTAGAACACATTATCATCACTTTTGGATGAGGGGTACTTTTTTAATTTTAAGAGACGGTTTTGGAAAATTGATTTTGGGGGCGCTGGAAAGCCTAAAATGAGCCTTCAATTCTGATGTATTCACTTTTAATATAAGTACATATTTATTTTGTATGGTAGTTCTTTATGATATGAATATATGCAAGAGCCTTAAATGAGCCTTCAATTCTGATATACACAGCTTTATGATTAGTGCATATTAAGTGCACTTTATCAGCACTTTTGAGTAAGGGGTATTTTTTTATGTCAAGGGATGGTTTCAAAAATTTTTTTTGGGGGGAATTGCAAATCCTGAAATGAGCCTTTAACTCTGATGTATTCACTTTTAAAATTAGTGCATATTTTTTCAGGGTAGTTTTTTTATAGGGCTTGTACTTTAGAAACTGCGCTGCGGGTCATGCAAGAGCCTTAAATCAGCCCTCAATTCTGATGCATCCACTTTTATGACTAGTGTATATTTAGTGCAATTTATCATTACTTTTGGGTAAAGAGTGGTTTTTTAATGTTAAGGGATGGTTTTGGAATATTGATTTTGGGCACGTCGGAGAGCCTAAAAATGAGTTTTCAATTCTGATTAGTCACTTTTAATATTAGTACATATTTATTTTTATGGTATTTTTTTATAATAGGGGTTTGTTTATGAAAAATACGCCAGGGGTCATGCAAGAGCCTTAAATGAGCTTTCAATTCTGATGGGTAAGGGGTAGTTTTTCAATGTCAAGGGATGGTTTTGGAAAATTGATTTTGTGGGCGTTGGAGAGCCTAAAATGAGCCTTCAATTCTGTTCTACTCAATTTTAATATTAGTGCATATTAATTCTTTAGGGTAGTTTTTTAAAGACAGGAGTTGTTTTTGAGAAAGTTTTTGAGTGGGTCATGCCAGAGCCTTCAATGAGCCGGCAATTCCTGTAAAAGAAAACATTCGATATAACCAATATTTCTACCATGGTACCATGCATTTTTTTAAATGCACAGCCCAAAATTACACCTTTGGGTATTAAATGAGCCCTCAATTATGACATAGGTCTGACGTTCTTTGGATAAAGTGGTACTTTCAGCTTTACCCACCTACTTTCTATACGGTATCGGAGTCCCACTGCTGGCCAGTCCTCCACTGTATCAGCCATTATTACCTTCCTGGGGTGGGAATTTCATGCCCTGGTCCAATTTAATGGATCAAATCTTTCTTTTTGTCGCATGCATTCAGAGATTTTGATCGTTTTGAAAGGATCGATTGCAACGACCCCTTTATACTTTTTAAGTCTAAAAAGAGGAAGAATATTCGATAATCGAGAATTTCTCCCGACTTCTCGATCATTGACCGCCATCCCTCTCGTTCTGGTAATTAATATAAAAGTGGTAGTTGCAGTTATTCGTCTGAAAACGGTCAAATATCTCTATCTACTGACCTCAACTCTCTATTTCTATCCTATTGAATCCAGTCTATTGTACAATCCAAGTTGACAATTTCAAAGGAAGGTGAGCCTCAGAGGTTACTCTGTCTTTGTATTGTTCAATAAAAACAAAAAGGAACTAATGGATTATTATAATTTATACCATACCATTGGAACATCCTAAAGACGTTTCCAGAAAGTCCAAAAAGACGTTCTAAGTTAACTGTTAGAATTTTTTGACGTACAAGTTTATTCGTAATTGAAAATTGACATACCGTACTTTGAAGCTATGACGTTGTGCCGATACTGCGTCAACTTATCAAGGTCTATTGACTTTGTGGGCTTACACGGTAGTGCCACGGTTACCAACTATAAACTAACGGTGATGTACAAAAGCATTGCGCCTTACGGCAAAATGTTTCATTTTTCTTTTAAAGATCTATCGCAATGAAAACTAAAGCTGTTTTTTCAAAAGACGCAGCAAATGGTTTCGAAATATAGTAAAAAGATTTCAGTTCCATGATTGTAGGAATGGCATAGGATGGGATAGGCATATTTCAATTTTCGTAAATTGAATAAGTGAGCTAGTTCACTGGGTTGGAGGTTTTGTTCAGTGCTGTTACTTCTTAGCAGATGACATTCGCTGTTTATCTCGTACGCGTGTTGATGCCGATTCTCAAACAAAATACGAGTGTAGTAAAACAATTTTGCGTGAAAATGGATATGGTAATTAAAACAGGATTTCAAGCGGTAACTACAGAAATTCTATCTAAACCCAAAAATATAAAAAAGGGAAATGCACTAGCCTCATGCCATGTTTATCGTGTACACACATTACATTTAAATGGATCAGGATTCATTAGAGGTAGTGTGATAAGGCAATCTTCAGTGACGATCCAGGTGGAGAATTTTTTATTATATTTCTACAATTAACTACACAGCAAACTCTTGCCGCCTTTTTGTTACTTATCTCCATAATTCTGAACTAAAATCGAGATATTAAAGAAATATGGGTATGTGCAACTGTCATAACAAGACTAAAACAAGAAGACTGTCAAACAAGTACCTACGAATGCAAATATTCCTTTCAGAAAGTACTTTTTAATAGTTTTCGCTGCTCCAAATTATGTGAATCAACCAAAACTTACCCACAACCACTCTTAACAATTTAACTTTTTATATGCGTAGCCAGAAAAGTCCCATTCAAAAGACATCACGGTCAATTCTGCAGTCACCGTCTCGCACGCTTTCAGTCATTTCTAAATTTTAATTTCGGAATGCCACATAGTCAATTGTGGAGAGACCTTCATAAATCATATATCAGGCTTGGGCTGGCTACAGTGATGCAACGGACCGCTACTTTTTCAACTGCGCATGTACCGAAAAGCGCTGGTCTATTTAAAATCAATAACTACTATCAATAATAATACAGATACATATTTAAAACAAATGTTCAATTAAAAAAATTAATTTAATTAAATGTAAGAAATAGCTAATTTCTTTAAATAATGTATAATTAAGGTAATATTACATGTTTATACTGTGTAATTTAAATAGAACTGCGCTTTTGGCACATGCGCAGTAGAAAAATTCGCGGTACGTTGGTATGACGTTCATACTTGTAACCTTCTTAAATTTCAGACTTATCGCTCACTTTATTTTCTAAAATTATATATTTCAGGTTGGATGGGAAGTGCAAGAAGATTGGTGTTTAATTAAGTAATTAAACGAATAAAAATGGTAACGATTTTATTATTTAATTGAATACAATTACAACAAAAAATTATATTTTTGAAAGTTATAAGAATAAATCAAGTTCCATCCTCTGTAATTAGTATTATTCCTTAGCCCTCAGTTTGCAGACATCTTGCTAGCTGAGTCCAAAGCCTGAAATACAGTCGGACGTCAAGTATTCGTGAAATTCTCATCTCGTGCCCCCACCACTAGCGCCTCTGATTGTTTTTGACGTTTGCGCACATGTTGCACAGATTTAAATCAATCGCCATTAGTGATTACTGCGTACATGTCTACTGCGCAACTTTACTTCGTCTTCAAGCGACCTCGATAACGGTGTATTTACACATCTGCCAACTGGTAGCCAGCCAGCAGAAAAGGCATAAGAGTAAAAGAGATAGAGAGTACTTTTCTTTAAATTTTCCGCTCGATGTCTCTTTTACTTGTATGACTTTTCTGTTGGCTGACGCCCAGTAAACAGACGTGTTAATACACAGTAACGTGAACACTCCTCCCCACAGGTTGATAGCATCGATGTGCTGATTGTGCTACTGCGCTCGGTCGGTAAAGTAATCTTGTCCAAGTACATAATGAATAGTGTAAGTACCGATTCCGCACTTTCAATAAGTATGTACCAGACCAGTATTCCAAGATTTATAACTAACCATTGGCATTCAAAGATTCCTGTAGTTAAATAGAAAATAATTTATTTTAGAGCTTGAACGAAAAGTTTCCGCTGTGACAATCATCTTCAGAAATTCCCAAGCCGAAGCTTTATATTGTTATTTTCTCATCATTTGACCATCAATTTGTTAGCTAACCCTTAGCTGCATGGTGGTCCGTATCCGGACCACCTATTCTATCACCTATTTTTCTTTATAAAACTTATAATTATTGGTGCTTATAGACTTTTATAGACTTTTCTGTTAGCTAAAAGTTTTTCTTATAATACTACTTGATAAAAATTTATGTTATTTGTTTTTAATTAATTATAAATAAACAAATACAAAAAACGCGTTTTTCCGAAGAAATTCATTTCCCACCTTATTTGTGGATCGATTTTAATGAAACTTAGCATCTAAGGGTTTTGAAGGTCGCTGATTACAAATCTGCTGTCATTTTTGCAAATTCAAAATGGGGGAATAAATAAATTTCAAAAACACGTATTTCGCTCCAAAATTAGCAACTCGGGTATTTTTGGGATCACTAAGCATGAATCTGAAATCAAAATTTCAATTTCCCATGACCCAAAATAGCAAAATGTAGGTTTAAAAAAAATTGTTGATCTGCCATCTTCGATTCGCCATCTTGTATTATCAAAAATTGAAATTTGATTTCAAATTCCTCTTCAAAGTCCCCATAAACCGCCAATTTAATAATTTTAAAGCAAAGTATATGTTTAAAAAAGTGTTTGATCCGCCATCTTGTATTCGCCATTTGGAATTGAAATATTAAAATTCTAGTTTCATAATCGTGATCAGAGACCCCAAAAACCCCCGAGTAAGAATTTCCAACGAAAAATAACCAATGGAAAAATCTGTGCATCAAAGGGTTAATATCCTGTATCATCTTTCAGAGTACTTTGTAGGCGTATGTATGTCATAATTCAATATGTATAGCTGCTTCTTTATACATAAAGTCAACATGTGACACTTCGCCTGTATATTACCCTCCTCCAGGCAAATGCCAGGTATACTTTACCCCCTTATCAATTACCCTGGCCGATCTGCAACCCTTTTTAACCGCAGTTTTTTTGTGTGACAATGTGTTGCCAATCTCCCCTCCTACCCCGAGAAGTAAACCTTAGTTACAAAGAATAGAAGTTTAAATTAATTAAGTTGCAAAATAGGCTAGAAAATGACCATTCTCAGTAGGAAGGTACAATGAAAGAAAAAAGATTTAAATATGACTCTTTGACGAAAATTCGGCAGCGCCGATTTGTCCTACAGTTAGTAACCGCTCAAACGGTAACAGCTAAGTTAATAAAAAGGAGACTGTAATCATCAGTAACTATGAGGTGAAGTCTGAAAGGTTTAAAAATTCTGAAATTAGCTTTTTTTGTAAAAAGTGACTTGCAGTGACTTTTTATTAGAGAAAGTGACTTATAGTGACTGCTTCTCATAAAGTAACTAAAAAGTGAGTTGTGAAAAAGTGAATTAAGTGACTGAGTGGCAGCCCTGTACATGACCCACCATTATTATTAATTTTTATTTTAATGAGAAGAAGAATGTGTAATCTCGTACACGTTAGATTTTTCAATTTATAATAGGAACATTCGTCAATATTTCTATTAATAACTTTTGCAGTTTTCATCTGCTCTTAAATTGTATTTATAATACATAGTATAATTATTCCAATATTTTTATGTGCATGGGTTGCGAGTTGACGACAGCGATAATAATTTCGAACTATTAGGCAGAACTTTTAATTTGAAGTAAATATTAACAAGAACTGTTATAGTAAAGAATTAATTTTAAACCATAGTAAAACATTTTTGATTCCAATTAATTGATATTCACTGCTATCTTTCATTAACATTCCTCCATAGTAAACCTCAGATACTCAACAGTTAGCATGTCACATGGCGCTGTTGCCTATATCTAAGAGGCACTCTGCAGAGGTATTGCCCATATAAAGACAACCCCGCCAAAGTGCAGTTTAAAGAAATCTTTGTGATTACTTCTTCTGGGGCACGAAGAATTAAAACATTAAAATGTATTATTGACAAAAATGCTTTATTCCCTAACAGCATTTGCCGAATCTTAGTGTTTTTACCCATTGTTTTTACCCTTTTTTTATTTCTTAATTATGTACTATAATGTCAATTATGTTCTTCATAATTTATACGATTTTCTAACATGAAAATAACTGTGCGATGAGTTTTTGTGTATAGTTTAAATTTAAGAGTCCTAGCACATTTTGTGTTGCATATTACATTACACTCACATGAATGGGACTGTAAAAATTAATTTGAATTGAGTATCGTTTCACTTACAGTTATGACTCATTTAAATTAAATGTAAAATAATATACGTTTCAGTTGAATGAACGATTCAAAAATAATTTTAAAATAAAATTATACTATGAATGCGGTAACCACATCTTAAAGCAAACGAAACAGAAGAGAAAGAAAAGACTACAGTGACTGTATTGAAGGCTTCGCGTAAAGCGTAACTAATAAAGCCAGATAAGAGCATTTACATAAACGCACGAACACAATAAACGGGATTAAAGTTATGAAAAAACTTGATTGCCCATAGCAAACCGATCCCCACCCCCTGCCTAAAATTCTCTACGAGTAAGACACATAGCAGTCACAGCAGCTCTTTATAAAGTTGGGAGAAAAGAAATGACGAATCTTGAAGCGGTGAAGTTCTTTCGGCAACTCGCACGACGAACGAACTTTTCACAACAACATTAAAACCATATAAGCTACATAAGTCCTAAACATATTCATAACAACGGAAAAATTATATATTTATTTTTCATTAGCCGTTTTATAAAAATTAATGTGTAGTATACTATTGGAAATTATGGTGTAAAGATGAAGAGTCAGAATTTGTAAAAGTTTTCTGTGTATAAGGTACAGGGAACGCGATATTTTCATATAAGTAGTACCGGCCGGATCGCCTTGTTATTTGCCGGCGAGGCCCGACCAGCACTACTGATGTATTCTCTTTTAAATACTGCCACCAATATTGATATTGCGATTCTCCGAAGTTTAATAATTTAAATGTTAAATTAAAACTTAATTTTGTTTTTTAAACAATTCATAATAATTGATCAAAAAGTGATAAAATATAAACCGAAAATGTCGATTTTCTAAACAAAACAGTAGCAACCTCGTGACCTGAAACACATGGTGTGACGTCACGGACCACCGAAGCTGAAGATAATACATGTCAAGTTTGATAAAAAAAAACCAAATATTTAATCATCAAAAGTTTTTTGTATAAGGGTTTATTTTTATGGAGTGTTGGTATGCCTGGATACGTTAAAGCCCGTTCGGATTATTTGCCAAAAGTAATTAAGGGGGCTGGGGACATGAGGTTTTGTAAGGTCATCATTGGCCACTATTTTCTTAGAAAGTACAAAGAAGGATATGACTTATGTGGAAGCTTGGATTCAGAAAAGAATACTCTATAGTACTGACTGACTGTTTTTCAAATTGTAACAAGTATTTATTATATTAAAAATAAGCTTATTCAATGTTACCCTACTTTTGAAGACTATAATTTCTCCGCTTGTAATACTTATGTCACAAATTTACTAACTGCTCGTGATCTATTGACTTTTTAATTACAAGAATATATATCTAACTAAAAAATTATTTGAAATATGAAGAAACAGAATCCAACGAAGTGTTTTGCATATAGTAAATTTAGGGCAAGTAACTAACGATCCTGGCGCCCAAATATTACACAGATCTTATATTTGACATTGTCAACTTTCACATCTATTGCCTCGGAAGTGGATAACTTATGCTAATCAAACTTTTTTGGGATTAATGCAGCCACAATTCAGCACGGGAGTGGACTTTTGTTTAATCATTAAATAATGATTTTAAATTTTCAGAATATTGTTGGTTATCTAGTTCTGTATTCCCACCCTTTAAATACCTTTTAAACACAAATTTAAGTGTTAAAAAAACCGACTGAAAACTATTTGTGTAAGTTCGAACTGAAGGGATTCTGTTTTCCAATTAAAAAGAGTCATGTCAGCAGTTCGGATTACTCGCCTTTCACTTTTTGAATTGATAAAATAAGAAAACCGACCTGCAATTATCATATATTTCAAATGGATATTAATTTTTCTCAAACTTTACCAAAAACTGCGTTTATTTTTTATTCTGAAAAGTTAGAGCTAGTACTTTATCTGAACTGCAAGAATGGCAAGAAACCCCGAATTTTATCGGAGTACTAAAAAACTGTCTAACTTTCACAAAAATAATTTTGAACATAGAAATGCAAAAAAATTTCGAGCTACTGTTAGGATTTATCGAACAACTGAACGGACATCCTGAAAGAAGCGTCCTTCTCCGAGAAAACCTTTATCAAAGGAACAGCGTGTCCCCATAAAATCTGATTTTGATACATGAAAAGCTGCATAACTGTTTCAGTTTTCAATTAAAAAAAAAGAAAAACTTACTTTTGAGTTATTGTTTTAGCTCTATTGAATCGAAAAAGAGCGTTTTAAAAAGATAACCATGTGCGAGAAAGCCCTGGTGAAATATCGGCGTGCACCAAAAAGCCTCAATTTTGGCACATAAAAGTAACTTTTGCAGCAAATAATTCTTTCCAATAATTCTTAATTTTTGACGGACAACTTCAAAAAATCAGAACCGACACGTGCTATGAAAATCAATGACGCCATGGTGACACCACACTATAATGCATTGCACTTACGCCCGTATGCAGTGTGGCGCTTCAATTATTTATATTACTACACTACAAAAATATTTATCAATTTTATTATAAACATGTTTTAAAAATTATTACAACATAATTTAAATAATAATATTTGTCAGCAATACTTATTTACGAAATGAATTATGAATAAGTAATATTACTTTATGAAAAAGACCAAAAATAAAGTGAGCTACCCTTCTTGAGTAAGAAGTCAATTTATGACCATTTTATTTCCCAAAATAAGTAAAAGTGACTCTTGTAATGTGTGTCTTTAAGCATGCATGTGCAGTATGAACAATCTTAGAAAGAGAGAAGCGCGAAATGCGAAGCGAGATACAGACCAAGGAGCCTGAAGCTCTCGAGTCATACGGGCACAGAACGGAAAGTTGTAGTGGAAAGTGGAGGGGCTGGATTTCTCGGGTCATTCGCAAGTGTCGAAAAAGGCGATTTACACCTCACTTTGCAGCTTGATAACAATTCCATTTTTTCAGATAGAAATTTAAGGCCCAGGTCCCTGTCTTCGCGGACAGTCACATATGCCAAAACAGTTTATGTGCTGCCCGCGTCTTCGGAAAGAGGACATTTTCGACTTTCAATTTTAGTGGTATCTCGTCATTCTATAGCAGAAACACGTTCAATTTAAATTCTGCAATTATTGGTAAATGGACATATTTCACCGGGATTGTGCGACTTAAACAATTGTGAATATTTAAATAATAACATATCCCAATGAAAAGTGTAGATTATACGAAGATTCAAATAGAGCATTTTAAACATTTGAAACTTTATTTCGACTTGTTGCGATTATTTTATGTAAAAACATTGTTAACAATTATGAATAATGTGGTATGTCTGGATGCTTAAAGAAATAAAGGTAGAATAAATATATGTAAAATCGTAATGATAATTGATGATATTGAAAATATGCTTGGTGAAGGTAACTCTGCTTTTCCCCACTAATTTCTTGGTTTGTAACTATTATTTTACAATTAGGGAGCAAGATTGCAATAGAAAACACTTTTTTTCTAGTATATTTAGAATTTTTTATTGGATATCAAGTGTATTTCGAAACTATTCCATTGAAAATTTTCGATTAACCGAAAATTCAAATAGAGCGTTTTCAAACTTTCAAAATTTATTTCGAATTCTTGGGGCTACTTTATGTGAAACTATTGCTAACAATTATAACTTGTGCAGTATGCCTTTATTCGTAACCGAGTCAGGTATAAGATATTGGAAATAAATCTTTAAAGATCAACGCAGACTGAAAATATAAACCTTTTGTTTTAATCTTTTTTTGATTCACTTGCAATAATATACCAAGGCTAATGCAGTATACAGTATGCAGGCAGTTTTTTTCAAACTTTTTTTCTATTTACCTTATTTTCTGAAAATATTCATACTGTGATCGGCTGTCGAAATTTTTTTTTCACTCACAAGCTCCACCCTTTGTGGCATCCCAAACCCTCTTAAGGTAAGTGATTTTTTTTGCGAAGTGCTCCAATTTGAACTTTGCTATATATTCAATTTACTAATTCAGACTAATCATTGCTTTAGACGAATCTTAACAAAAATGTAATATGGGCAATATTGCATCCAGAAAACCTAGCCTCACTCATTTTATAGATATTTCAATAAATACTTCTATAAAATTGTTATCGCATTTATAATTATTTTCATTAATACTTTCTTTTCACATGTTACACCGAACAATTCGGTACGATTTTTTTCGTTCCTCATCTTTAGGTATAGATATAAAAAAATTTTCTGGATTGTTTACAGAAGTGTTCTTACATTTAGGCACATAATACTAATTGTACCGCTATTTTTCTTGCACGTAACACCGTCTGAAATTATCCGCGAATACGAAGACACGAACCCTGATCGCACACGACCGATAAATTTATCTCTACCTACTATCTGTCCAAAAATATAGACACCTCGATTTTTGTACAGATTTTCATGAAAACCTCAGTAGAAAAAACTTCTTAAAATATAAAACAATATGTGTATTGCAGGTGAAGGCTTTGGCAATTCTGATACAGAGTTTCGAAATTCTCAGGTTATTAGCGATTACTTCCTGCCGAATGAAAGGTGAAAAAGTGCGATAATCATATGATCATTTCCGAAAAATCAACTTTTAATGGCTCTAAGTCACTGAAAATAATTTATGGAAATTATTTTTTTTTAAATATCGTTTCTTTGATCATTTTTGTGCTTAATGGTAAAATTTAAAGCAAAAATAATCAATTGTTAATAAGTTGTTAACAAAAACGTAGGGATGTGTCATCTTCGAAACTAAGGAACGTACAGGGATGATTGTTGAAGCAAATTACACATTTATGGCTTCTGACAGTGTTGTATGTATTTTAAATGAGCAAACAGGTGCAATTGAATGTTTAAAAAATTATTTTCTTTTTTGAAAAATACAAAACATTTTACTATAGTCGAGGTAACGGCATTATCAGTTGGGCACTTTGCTGGCGCTACTGCTACGCGCACAATACGTCCTTTTCTCGTACTCAGGCTGTTTACACAGGCCCTAAGCCCTGGTGCAAAAAAAAAGGAATGGAGTTGACTCGATTATCGTAAAGTCTTTTGTATTTTTCCAAAAAGAAAATAATTTTTTAAACATTCAAGTGCAACTTTTTACTGATTGAAAATACATACAACACTGTCAGACGCCAAAAATGTGTAATTTGCTTCAAGAATCATCTCTGTACATTCCTTAGTTTCGAAGATGACACCTTCCTACGCTTTAGTTAACAACTTATTACCAAGCTATTATATTTGCTCTAAATTTTTCCATTGTGCACAGAAAGGATCAAAGAAACCATACATTTTTAAAAAATAATTTTTATAATTTATTTTCAGTGACTTAGAGCCGTTAAAAGCTGAGTATTCGGAAATGATGTCATCATTATAGCACTTTTTCACCCTTCATTCGCCAGAAAGTAATCGCTAATAATCAAGGAATTTTGAAACTCTGTATCAGTGTTCCCAAATCCTTCACCTGTGACACACATATTGCTTCATATTTTTAGATTTCTTTTCTGCTGAGATTTTCATGAAAATCTGTACAAAAATCAAGATTCCTATATTTTTTGAACAGATAGTAAGTCCTAACACCTAACCATCAGAGGGAACGAAGCGTGGTGAGAACTCTAGTGCGAAAAATAATAGCATTGATCCGACTTCCTACGACGAAGAATATTTTTATAAAATTAAGGAATTATATGAATAATGACTTTTTTCTAGATTGTAAGTTACCAATTTTTCAAACCTAATGTAACAGTTGAATATATATTTTTTATAAATAAAGAATTAATATAAAAATAAAATATTTAAAACAACTCAGGCCCACATTCTTCGCTCAAAAATTACTGTATTTCTATTGAGTAAATAGCGTAATATAATTCTATACATAATTAAAAATCGCTGAGGCTACACGCGTAGCGAAATTTCGGTACGAATTAGCAGCATTTTTTTGTTACAAATAGGGGAAGCTGGAACAAGTTCAATAGGGAAACGGAATCCCGGAAGTGAGAGTTTAATTACGAGCTTCCTCGCAAGTCCCTTCGCTAATTTAGGCGCGCAGTTCAAATCCTAAATCATTTTTCCCTTTAGCCCTTTTTATTGGAAGAAGCTGGGGCTTATTTTGAGTAACAAGGATTACAAGGGAGACATTATTCAGTGCAAATCTTTGTACAATGTTTGCCGAGCAGAATAATGTCTCGCTTTCCTAGCAGCGATGTTAAATAAAAACGTGAATTTGGCAAACAACAAAAGTTCCTAATCGTTTCGCAAAATAATCACTCTCTACCTTTAAAACTTGGGTTTGCTTAATTGTAAGATTCTGAAATCCATCATGGGAATTAATTTTAATTCCTTGGATTTTTGAATTTTTTTTTAGGTATTTGTTTTTCAATTTTCATGACGGGATCGATATGCTACGAAAATCTCCTGGATTACACTGTGACAGTTCCCTGTTGGTTAAGGGTCGCCCAAACAGTGGATAATCTTTCACATTTTCACATTTCACTACGTGAGAATTGAAAATTTTCACTCACGAGGTCTTTAGTGTATTATTGATCCGGACAATCACGGCGAAAGCATTATCACTTTCTTAGGTTCCCAAACGAGAGGGTAGCGCGAAAGCGAACGAGTAGCTCTGTAATGCCACCCCGAGAGCTCGGATCACAGCACGGAAGACCATGAGGTAAGTCCAAAAAGTTTAATCACTCACTTCAAAATTATTAAATTAACCCAAATTTTCCTTCAACTCGTAAATTCATTTAGAATCGTTACTCCCTATCACCCAGCTTCTCCTGCCGTAAATAATGTGACCTGGCTAATTGTTATCGCACCTATGGTATGCGATGATGGATCTCGCGATCGATGCTGGCCCTTAGAAATCAGCCAGGAGCCAAATGCGGTGTCGCTATTCGATGCTTGGCTCTGACTGCGCGCGCACCGGCACCTGTTTCACAATCCTAAATATAAGATAATTCTAAATACGGAACCTTTCAACTTGAACGTTCTTGCGTGTAAATAAAAACTTATTTGCAACAAATTTTTGTTCTGCCAAATTTTGTCGCAATTTTTTGGCAATAATTATGCTAAACAAAATAAATATTTTTCAAACAATCGAAACCTAGAGTTAAGTGATGATTATTAAAAATGCTATTTATCGAACGTGCACAAGTTTTTTAAGCAAGCTACACGCGATCTGCTTCAAGGCACACATACACGAAATGGTCAACCTTCTTATTATAGAATTTTATTTATAGAAAATTGCACGACGTAGGTGTATTGTTAAGAATAAATTTTTTGCTGAAAAAAGTTGAAAAAACTTTTTTTTTAATTATTTGTTTTCGACACGGTAGATAGAAGCAAACTTTGGGAAGTCCTGAAAGAGTACCGTGTAAATGGATGGCTCCTACAAGCTATAAAAAGCAATATATATGGGTGGCAAAGCGAGTGTAAGGGTAAATGGGAAATTAAGTGACAGGTTCGATATTACACAAGGC
>JAAAKG020065940.1:0-17583 GCA_010014905.2 Druon quercuslanigerum
GCCCAGGAAAAAAAGGAAACGCGGTTCATATTTATTCCCAATGTGTTTTACTCTCTAAATATTTCACTCTACGAGATAAATTTGCCAGTTTCCGTCGCTTGATTTGTGAAAAAAAATATTTTCCCTAAAGTTAGGAGGATTTGAATTTTGACGTTTATTTAAAAAAAAACACGATTTTTTTTAACTAACAGTTTTTGACATAATTAAATTGATTTATTGTTTAATTAAATTGAATCGAACCATATTTAAATTCAAAATTGAAATAATGGTTAAGTTCACTGAACTTAACGATACTTCATCTTCTACAAGATTTTATAGAAATATATTTTATTTTCTTGAATAAAAAATGCATTATTATTTAATGACTGTACAAAAATTAATTTTTTTTCGATACTTTTTTTATAATAATATGGTATGTAATATATTAAATAATTAATATTAATTAAACTAATAATATTTTAACATTTATGTGATTTCTGAATTTTCATTTTTTACAGCAAATACGTAAAAATATAAAAACAAGATTAATAAAGCAGTTTAATTAATTTTTTCAACTATTGTCTTAAAAAATCATATTTTTTGGTAAAAATTAAATTTTGAATTTGATGGATATTCATTTCTGCTTGAAAATGTAAATACTTTGTAGAAAAATAATTTATTTTTTGATTAAAAATTAATTTTTTTTCTAAAAAATCAATAATCCATTTTTTGTTTGAAAATGTATCCTGCTTAGTTTAAAATTTAAATATTTGATTTTAAATTAATCTATTTTAGTCGAAAATTTAGGTAGCTGATTGAAAATTTATGTATTTTGTTGATACTTAATTTTTTTTGTAGAAAATTGATCTTCTTGGTAAAAAAATCAACTTTTTGTTTAAAAATTCATCTTTGTGGTTAAAGATTCTAATATATTTTTAAATATAACATTTTTTATGAGAATTAGTTTTCGTCACTGAAAATGTAACTTTTTCATTTTTTATTGAAAATTTATCTTCTCTGATTGAAAATTCGTTTTTTTTCGTAGACATGTAGTTCTTGGATAAAAGTTCATCCATCTTGGATAAAAAAGCAACTGTTTGGTGTAAAATTAATGAATAAGATTAATTTATATTATATTTATTAATTTATTTATTAATTAATAAATAAGATTAATTCGCCTTTTTCTTTAATTTCAACTGGTTCAAAATTCGTTTTGTTGTTGTTGGAATTAGCTTTTTAACTACTAATTTAACTGTACCATTTTTGATGTAAATATTATCGTTTTTACTTTAAAATTATACTATTTCTTTAAAAATGTATGTATTTTGTTGCAAAATCACCTATTTGTGTAGAAAATGAATTCAAATAAAATGTTAAATTAATAATTAATTAATTAAATTAAAATTAGTTTAAATTAAAATTAGATTTTCTTTTGTATTAGAAGTAAACTGGTTGAAAATTAGTTTTTTTGTTTGTTGACAATTAGGGCTTTAGGCTGAAAATTCACCGACTTAATTTATGATTAAAAATGTACCTTTTTTAGTTGAAAATTCATGTTTCCTGAATTGAAAGTACCCTTTTTTATTGAAAATTGTTATTTTACAATTCAAAAGTCAACTGTTTTCCAAACCACTTGACTTTCCAGACTAAAAACTTAACTATTTGATTTAAAATTCGTCAATTTGGGCAAAAAAATATTCTTGTTTTTTGAAAATGCACCAATTTTTCGAGGATTTAACTATTTTGTTAAAAATTCGTTTTTTTTGTTGAATTAGGTTGGATGATAATTGTTTCTTTTTTCTGAAAATTATTTTTGTACCTGCAAATTTAACTGTTCTAATTTTGGTTAAAACTTATATTTTTTAGTTTAAAATTCAAATAGATAATAGATTAAAACTTTTTCTATTTGATGATAAATTTATTAAATTTTTTAAAAATTTATTTATTATTTAAAAAATGGTACTATTGTGTTAGCTTTACCTTTTTGTTCAAAAAATCAACTGTTCTGTTGAAAATTCGCCAATTTGGATTGAAAATTCATCTTTTATTGGAAATAATTCATGTTTTAAGTCAGGAACGAAACGGATATAAATTTTATTTTTTGTTCATAGAAGTGTCACATGTATAAAAACTTTTGCGACCCCCCCCCCTATACATTGGGAATTACGCCGACAATCCACAAAAGATTCAAAATACATAATCATTCCTCATAAGTATCGTTTTTCGAAGGAAGGGTAGTGGTGGAAATTATGGTAGGTAAGGTAGGAGGAATTAAGAGAGAGGGAATAAAAAAGGGAAATTAGGAGAAGTAAGGGAAAATGAAGTGGGGATTAGGAGAAATAAAGTGAAAAGTAGAGTAGATACGGGATGTAGGAGAAGTGGGAGTGAGGGTTGGGAAATAGGAGAAGTGGTTGGAAATGAGGGTGGAAGAAGTAGAAGAAGTGAGTGGAGGGGGATTATGTGCATTTGAAGGAAATGAGGGGGTAAAAGATAAGAGGGGAAATTTTTGGTGTAAAAATAGGAGAAGGGGAACGTTAGCTGTAAAAGTGAGGAGAGAGTGGAGGGGATGAAGAAGAAGTTAGAAAAGTAGATGACACAGAAGTTGGGGAATAAGAATTGAAGTTTGAAGTGTAGGGATGTGAAGTAGGATAGGAAATTCAAAGTAATAGTAGAGAGGGTTATGAGGAGAAGTTGGTGATTGTAAGGGAAGTAGTGGAGGGAAAGTATAAATGGAGGAGGTTGGAACAACTTAAGAAAGGTCTAAATAGACCACAAAATGATAGGATACGAAATCTCCAATTCCTTTACACACACCCCCACCCACTTACATGGTGTTGAGAGCGGGACCTATGGTTTAAGGTGGGTTCTGAACCACCAAGAATAGCGGCCTTAAGTACTTAGTGAATATTTTTCTTTAGGGGTACCAGTCCACTCTACAATTAATTATACTTACAATGCAAATCATTGGCGTGGTCACTGTCCAACAAAATTTCCACCAGATAAGAGGATAGTACCCAATCATATCTCGCAGACCGTCATAAAATCGATTGACACCGAAGGCCCAACTAATGGCAATGCACTCGAAAAAGATGAGGAACAATAAACAGAAACCGGATACGGCATAAGAGTCCAATATTTGGAAGACGTACATTCCACCCTGTGATATGCAGGAGAGACCAACTACATATGATAGGAAACAGACGGCTGCTATAAAAATTTCCTTTCGTGGTCGAAGTAACTTGGGCCATTCATCGACCTGTAATATAAAATTTATTTACTATAAATTAATTATGCATACTTTAGGCTATTAAAAACTACATCATGCAGACAGGGAGGCGTCAGGCTTTGTGAATACACTCAACTTCCAGTTAAGTCAAAGCTCAGTTATGTCAACGATCAGATATCTCAAAACGCACCGCCCAGTTATTTCACATTTTACATCCCCTCCACTTAGCAACACGTGACACTTAGGTGCACAGACACAGATACAAACGGCCCACGTATAGAGCGCACTCGTTCATCTTCTCCGCCCCAATAGACATTGGTGGGGATAAGGGGAATTTGACGTAACCGAACTGTTTTCTTTCCAAAGGCTTTGATTTAACTGGAAGTTGAGTGTATTTGCGACGCAGGGGGGTTGACGTATCATGTGACATCACACATGGAAAGTATAAATGTGAATAGGAATCTTGTGAAATGCTCGAAAAAAATGAGAATTAGTGATATTATTTTATAAGCACCTAAATACTGACTTGACACTTTTTCCCCTATTCCCCTCCTTAACTTTTTTTTTGAGAGTTCCTTTTTTTCTCTGGTTTTCAAAAAATCCATCTACTCTTTTAAATTAACATTTTTTTTAGTTTAAAATGTTTAATAAAAGTTGTCTGTCTTGCTCGAACATTCAACTATTTAGTTACAAGTAGCACTACTTTGTTAAAAATCCATTTTATTGGATAAAAATTAAACTATTTTGTACAAAAATTGTTGCTTTTTTTTGCTTTAGAATTAATTTTTCGAAGTAAAATTTTAACTGTTCCATTTTTGGCTTAAAATTGATAACTTTTAGTCTACAACTCAAGTATTACATTTGTCGTTGAGACTTTATATTTTTTGGTTGAAAATTAATTTTCTTGTTTGAAATTTAAACTACATTGTTGAAAATTTAATTTATTAGTCGTAGATCTTCTTTTTGATTGAAAATTTTACCACTCATTTGAAATTTTTTGTTGTTAGTCACAAATTAATTTGTCTAACAGAAAATTTGACTTTTTCATTTTTGGATAATAGTTAATATATTTTAGTCGAAAATTCAACCATTTGGCGAGAAATTAACTTTTTAAAATGAAACTTCATATTTTTGTGCTGAAAATTTAGCAATGTTGTTAAAAATTCATCTTTTTGGTTTGAACATTTATTTTAGTCCTATGGCTTAAAAAAAAATTCGTTGAAATTTTTACCTCTCATGACTGAAAAACCTTTTTTAGCAGAAAATTCAATTTCTTTCTAGAAAATTCTTTTTTGTTGTTGAAAAATTCATCCCTCTCAGTAGACAATTTTTTTATATCAAAAATGCAGATTCCACAGTCTCTTCACCACATTTTTAAAAATAATTCCTCTTTTTCCCTCTGTTATCAAGAAACTTCCCCTTTTCACCTTTTTCTTGTTTTTTCGCTTAAATGTAAAATTAATTAATACTTCCAAATTGAAAATCCAATTACTAATTATGGTTAAAAATTAAATATTTTAAATTGGAAACGCTCCTATTATGTTTTTCGTTCAGAATTCATCTCTTCTGATTAAAAATTCTACTATTTTGTTAAAATGTTATGTTTTTTGCTCGAAAATTCAACTACTTGCTTTCAAGTTTAACTACTTTGTTAAAAAATCTTTTGATTGATTAAAGATTAAACCATTTTGTCAAAAAAATTTCTTTGGTTCTTGTTAAAAATTGATTTTATTAGTTGTAATTAATTTATTCGTTTGAAAATTTAACTAATTTTTGAAACATTTTTCTATTTAAAAATTAATTTTGTAATTTAAAAGTTAGCTTTTCCGTTTTTGGCTAATATTAGATCGTTTTTATTTATAAAATTAACTATTTGATAAAAAATTAATTTTTTATTGAAAATGCCGATTTTTTTGTTGAAAGTTCATAGGTTTTGTAAAAAGTTAGTCTCTTTGGCTTAAAAATGAAACAGTTTTGTGGTCATCTTTTTTGGTTGAAAATTATTCTTCTTAGTTGAAATTTGATTTAATTGATTGAAAATTCAATAAAATTGCAGAAATTTGAATGAAATTAAAATTAAATTTAAAATCCCAATTAAGGTCCAAAAATCAAGTTAATGAGCAGAATTGCTGACAATAAAATCAAGAATCCAACGACCAAATTTGGATTGGGATTCTTGATTTTAGTTTCAGGAATTCTGCTCATTGAACATTTATTTGATTAGTTATACATTCATCTTCGCCATTAAACATTTAAGTTTATTTAGTTTTTAGTTAAAGATTGGCTCGAAAATTTAAGAGCTTTGTTGAAAATTCGACTTTTTGGTTTGTAAACTTATTTTTTTAGAAAATTCAACTATTTATTTTAACCATAATCTTTTTATTAAAAATTAATATTTTTCGGTTAAAAATTCAACTGTATTCTCGAGAATTCACCAATTTGGCTTAAAAATAAAAAACAGTTGAAAATAATACTATTTAACTAAAAATATATTCAATTTCTAAATTAAAAATTAGTTTTTGTTGGTTCAAATATTCAACTAAGGGGTAAAATATTTAATTATTTTGTTAAAAATTCTGTCATTTTGCTAGAAAATTCATATATTTAATTGCAAAATAAACCTTTTTTTGACAAATTCTCGTTTGTAAATTCATCTCTTTTGTTGAAAAATGAACTGCTTAAAGATAAAATTATCTGATTTAAAATGTAACTGTTTTCGTTGAAGTTTAATCTTTTTTGTTTCAAAATTTGAAAACTTGTTTGAAAATACTATTTTATTTACAAAATTGGTCTCTTTTGTTCAGAAACTCAAATATTTAGTTGTGAATTTAACTGTTTGTTTTAAAACTCATTTCTTGTTGTTGTTAACTTTTTAGCTTGAAATATGATTTTTTTTGATTAAAAATTCATTACTTTTAGTGCTGGCTCATCCTTCAGGACAAACCGTTTCTAATTGTCTTATTCAAATATTTTATTATACATTTTCAAAAGAGAGCCAGTTTACTTAAAAGTATCAATTGAAAAATAAACTCTAAAAAATTAATTTTTTTCTCATGATCTAGACAGGCTTTAAAATATTTTTTAGCGTCTAACAAGATTCGGTTATCCAAACTAGCGACTAAAGATACAAAAAGTTTTCACGACAATACAGGATATGAAATATTTTACCATAGCAGTGATGAATCCTTCCATGGTACAAAATTGTGAGTCAAGTCCTATCAACAGTAGCATGAAGAAAAAGAGACAGGACCAGATGGGGGCTCCAGGAAGTTGAAGCACTGCTGAAGGATACGCGAGGAAGGCCAACCCTGGACCGGAAGTTGCCACCTCATCCACTGGTCTTCCTTGCTCGTGGGCCATAAATCCGACCACTGAGAAAATAACAAAACCGGCGAACATACTCGTCGACGAATTCACTGCGCATACGATAAGTGCGTCTTTGTAGACGTTGTTGTGGAATTTGTTGTAGCTACCCAGAGCCACTAGCGTACCAAGTCCGAGACCATAAGAAAAGAAGATCTGGGTTACTGCATCGATCCAGACCTGAAAATTTAAAGAAATAGTTTGATGATATGGGATTTTGCATAAATAACATTACCAATTAGGGAGGGGGGTGCGAACTAGGGGTAGAAACCACCCCTACCAAACCAAAAGCCGCCTAACCCACTTATCTCTGGGATCAGCGAGTTTAATCGCTCGTTCTTCTTAAAATAATTGAATTCCACATCATAATATAGCCCATCTTATCACCTAACCCTTAACCAACGTAACCCATCCAAACAACCACCCCTAATCTACGTACCCTCGAGAAACCAACCCTATCAAACAACAAGGAGGCACAGTAATCGTCGTTTGTTTGTCAAGGAAAGCAGAGGGAACAGAATTAGGTTAGGGGTTAGATTATATGGGTTATATTAGGGGTTATATTATTTCAGGGTAGGTGGTTTAACCCGCCTGTGGTGTGGGATTAAATTATTACAAGGAAAATAGGCGATTAAACTCGCTGTTCCCAGAGTCAGATGGGTTAGCCTCCTTGTGGTTTGATAGGGGTAGTTTCTCGAGGTTAGGTTGCTTAAGGGTGGGTTTTTGGAAATGTTACGTTGGTTAAGGGGTAGGTGATTAGGTGGTCTATATTATCATGTGGAATTCAATTATTTTAAGAAGAACGAGCTATTAAACCGCTGATCCCAGGGATAAGTGGGTTAGGCTGCTTTTGGTTTGACAGGGGTGGTTTCTACCCCTAGAAAGCGGATTCTGCAAAAATAAAAAAACACTGGTTCAATACATTCGGGATGAAAATTCATTTGTTTTGTAGATAGTTTGACTTTTTTTCTTTAAAAATCGAGAATTTTGTTGGAAATTTGTGTATAGCTATCTTATTTGGTTGAAAATCTACGTTAATTGTTAAAAATTCGTTTTTTCGTTTCGAAAATTATTCTTGTTTCTTGAAAATTCTTTTTTTCTTTTTGTTAAGGATTCAACTATTTGGTTAAAGATTTTTCTTCTTTGGTTGCATTCAACTAGACAATTTTTGTTTGTTGTTAAAATTTTTAGTTGAAAATTTTACGATTATATTTTTAGTTCGGAATTGATCTCTTTTGGTTAAAAATCATAATATTGAGATGAAAATTCAATTATTTTATTGTAAATGTAATTATTTTATTAATCGATCGGCCTTTTTATGAAAAAATCAACTACTTGTTGAATAATGACCTAATTTGTTAAAAATTGATCCTTTGAATTAGAAATTTATCTTTTCTCTTTGAAAATTTCCCTAATTGGCTGAAAATTCATCCTTTGTTGAAAATTAATCTGCTTTGATTGAGGATTAAAATATTTTTGTTGAAAATTCGTTATTTTTTTGTTGAAAAGTCAAGCACATTCTTTAAACTTCAACTACTTTTTAAAAAATCAATTTTTTGTTTGTGAAGATTAATCACTTTAATTAAAAAATTCATATTTTCGGTGTGTAAATTGAACTGTTTTGTAAAAAAAAATTTATTTTTGGTTAAAAATTTGACTACTTAATTAAAAATTAAAACATTTTCATGTAAATTTAACCATTTGGTGGATAACGAACTATTTTGTTAAAAAATAATATTTTCCGCTTGAAAATTAAACTGCTCTGTTGATAAATCGTGTTTTTGGCTTAAAAATTCCTCAAATCTCCTCAAAGGATGGAAAAATTATTTTTTCTGTTAAAAACTTCACTATTTGATTAAAAATTTATCTTTTTACGTTGAAATTTGAACTGTTTGCTTTATCCCAAAATTGGAAAATTTTTTCTCAGTCAGAAATTCATCGTTAATAAGTTGAAAAAATAACTGTTTGGTAGACAATTCATGAATTTGTTGAAAATTCATAATTTTTGCTAGAAAATTAATCTCGTTTATTAAAAAATTATCTTTTTGGTTGAGAATCCAATTATTTGCTTGAAATTTTGTCTTCTTTGTTTCAACTCAACTGGTTAAAAAGTATAATTTTTTTTATTGTTGAAAAATAAAATTTTAAACTTAAATTTGACGATTCCATTTTTGGTTCATAATTATATTTTTTAGTTAAAGGTTCAACTACTGGTTCCAAAATTCACCTTTTTTGGTAGGAAATTAATTCTCTTGGTTGCAAATTTTTCTTTTTGGTTGAAAATTAAACTGTTTTGTTGAAATTTTTTTTGTCGATGAAAATAAATTTTTTAATCAAAACATTGAACATTTGATTTATGATGGAAAATTGATCTTTTTGATGGAAAATTCTGGAAATTTGTTAGAAAATACGACTTTTTGGTTTCAATTTTGTTTGTTGAAAATTAGTTATATTGCTTTAGGAATAAACCGTTTTATTCAAAAAAATTTTCTTTGTTTAATTGAACTAATTGAAACTTCGTCTTCAGGTTGAATCTTCATCTTATATGGTAGAAAAGTCATATTTCTTAGTTAAATGATCTTTTTGGCGTAAAATTTTTGCTATTTGGTTGTTTATAAAAAATTCGTTGTTAAAATAGCATGTTCTTGGTTGAAAATTTAAGTAATTGGTTGAAACTCAATGTTTTTTGTTTAAAATTGAAAAAATATTCATTAGTTTAGTTTAAAAATTCATCACTTATGTTGAAGATTCAACTATTTTGTTGAAAATTTAACTATCTCAGTTGAAGATGTATCAGATAATTTAAAAGATTATATCTTTGGTTGAAGATTGAACTATTTTGTTGAAAATTAATGCTGTCCTATAATAAGTTTATAATTAAAAATTCTACTATTTGTAGAAATTTGTTTCTATCTTAGGCGGAGTAATCTACCTCTGCTAGACCACATTCTTAGGAGTTATTTTCCCCTCGTTGTGAGACGAGTAGATTAATCCCGTCGATCAGTACTCCTTGATAAGCGATATATCTTATGGGGAACCCTTATTCTCCGAATCAAGTTGATCCTCGGGCATAAAACCCATAACTACCCATCATATGAGAGGATTTTGTGTTCATTCTATGGATTACTCTTAACGCAAAGTGAAGAATTAACCAAGTGGAATAGATTTGTATACCGACTTAGACGTTTATAAAGGGCAATTTTTAAGGGAGGCAGTGATGGGAGTGTCAAATGTCAATGTCAAGCGTGAAACTACACTTTTCCATTTTTCACTAGGAAATTGAGAAAAAAATATGAATATTTTAAATATTGCAAAAGATGATTATTAATTAATTATAGATTTAATGCTTTCACAATTATTCATTGTGATAAAAAGGGATATTTCGAGTTTCAATCGCGTACAAAAACTACGAATTTTGCCGACGTTTTGTGAACAATACAGTTCACTTCTTCAGGGCTGACCTGAGGTATCAAGTTATCAGACTGAGGTATCAGGTTACGTTGTTTCCATGTATACTCTCTGCGATGCATATGGATGAAAAACAAAAGACTTGACTGGCCAATCAGGTTCGACCTGCCCCCACGGTCGGGCACTATGGCTAATCACAGGCATCGCAGAGACTACACATGAGAACAACATAACCTTACACCTCAGTTTCGGGTCGGACCTGAAGAAGAGAACTGCAATGCTCATGAAACGCCGACAAAATTCGTAGTTTTTGTAGTTTTAATAATAATAATCGACAAGTTATTTTCCGCAGCATGAACTTGTTTCTGTTCGCAGCATAAAGTTGGTTCGCAGAGATGATTTCGTTTTTTTGTTTGTCTTTTTTTTAATAGTTTCGTTTACATGATTTAAATCTTATGACTATCCCTTTATTTAAATCTTTTAAATCTGTGGATAAAAAAATTATTTTGTTTATCAGAATGTAGCTTTAAACTTTTAACATTATATTATTTAAATCTGGAATCGTTCAAAATTAAGCACTCTCGAATTTAAAAAAAATTTCGAAAACTTGAACAACGTTTAAAAATAATTATATTTTATATTTGAAAAACAAATAAAAACCAATGATTAGATTAATTTTGATCTGAAATCTTCTCAATTACTAAAATTAACGGTTTAAATTGAATAATTTTAAATAAAATTTTGGAAATAAATGAATAAATCCCTATTGCACTACTAAAAATAAAAATACTAAAAATTATTCAAATTTACAACATATAAATGGGCCTTTCTCAAATTTAGAACGTTACAAATTGGAATTTTTTGAATTCGAAATACCAAAAAATGGTACAATATCAAATTTAAAGTCTTTTCCAAACAAAAAATACATAGATTTCGAAGCTTAATGTAAAAAATTTCTATTTCTTTTTTTAAAATGAAGTGTTTTATATTCAGAGTAATGAAAACTTCACAGATTCTCTGATTTCCTAAAAATCTCTGAATTCCTTAAATTCTCTAAAATCTTTGATTTCACTGAATTCCCCAAATTCCTAGATGATCCTGAATTACTAAAGTTCCCTAAATTCGTAAAACACTCGTAAATCTCTTAAATTCTCTGAATTCCATGAAATCCTTGAATTTTTTGAATGATTGAAAATCTCTGAATTCCTTGAATTATCTGAAATCCTTGATTACTTTGAATTATGAAAAATTCTGAATTCCCCAAGCGTTAGGAATTCCATAGAATTATCGGAATTTCTTATTTAATATCCTGAATTCGTTGAATATTCAAAATTCTCAAAATTCCTTGAATATTCTAAAGTCTTGAATTTTTCAAATTCCTTAAAACTTCTTGGAATTCAGACAATTTTTAGAATTCAGGAAATTTCACGAATTTAAAACAGTAAATTAAAAATTTTAGAACCTGAAAATGGACCATTTTTAAATTTAGAGCGTCTTAAATCAAAATTTTAAAAATTAAATTGTTGAAAAATAGTAAAAAAAATCATAGGCTATATAGCTTATATATAATTTATATATTTAAAAATTCATAGCTTTCAAAACTTAAAATTAAAAGATTTTATTTGTCTACAATCTCTTAAATAGTGATATATTATGAAATCTGGATTACTTGAATTTATCTGAAAATCTTGACTTCTCTGAATTCCTGGAATATTCTGAATTCTATAAATGCTCTGAAATCTCTGGATTTTCTGATATACTTGAATATTCTGAATTGTCTGAACTCCTTAAATATTATGAATTTCAAAAATTCCATGAATTTTTTTAGCTCCATTGAGTTCTTCCAATTCGTCAACATTTTTTAAATATTCTAAATTTTCTAAATTCCCTAAATGCTCTTAAATGCTCTAAATTGTCTGTAATCCTTAAATATCCTGATTTCCTTGAAGATTTTCAAATCCCTAAAATTCTCTAAATTCCCTGAAATCTTTAAATTCTCTGAATTCCTGAAATACTCTGAAATTATAGAAATTCCCTATTCTTTGGATATTATTGAATATTCGAGTTCCTTGAATATTTCGAATTTTCTGAAATTCTTATATATTCTGAAATCCCTGAATTACGTGATTATTTCAAATTCCTAAAACTCTTTGAATTGTCTAAACCTCCTGCGTTTCCTTAAATCTTGTGAAGAATTCAGAATATTTGAAGGAAGTAAAAAGGATTCAAAAAGATTTGAAAGTATTTAAAAAAGTGTTTGAAAGTGCAGTTCACTTCTTCAGGGCTGACCTGAGGTACCAGGTTATCAGACTAAGGTATCAAGTTATGTTGTTCTGATATATATCCTCTGCGATGCAGAGGGATGAAAGAAAAAAGACTTGATTTCCCTAATCAGGTTCAACCTGTCAAATTATTTAAAGAATGAAATATTATTAAAAAATTAAATTTTTCTAGATAACCTTCCAATTTTCCAAAATGTTAAATTAAAAATTAATCTACTTAGTTGAAAATTGGCAAAATAGTAATCTTATTTTATATTTCTATAATATTATTGGCAACACGAATTTTCGTGTGCTGTCGCGCGCGTATGATATTGCTAGTTACTAAAAATAATCGTTTTGAGATTCAATCATAATTTAAAAATTAAATTTTTTGATACTCCTAACCAGATTAATTAATACAAATCTAGAAAGTAATTGTAAATTTTGATAATCATATATCCCTAAAAACTACTAAACCTAAACAATAAATAGTTATTCAAAATTTATATTTTGTTAAAAATAGTATTTTTATTCTCTTAAACCAAAAAACCTAGAATTGATGATGATATTTACTGAAAAAGTCCAACAAAACCATCTTTGGATCAAGAGAAAAATGGTATTGAAAATGTGAAAAATGATAGAAGAATGAATGTAAGAAAGAAATAGAAATTGAAAGAAGAGTATTTCCTTCTCCTAACTTGAGACCTAATAGGGGATGGAGAATTAGAAATGGTTTCTAATAAAAAAATTCGATTACCTCGGATTCCTTCAATTTCGCTAAATTAGGCATGACGTAGAACTTGATGCCATCGGAAGCGCCGGGAAGAGTAATCCCTCGGATTAGTAATACTGTGAGAAGTACATAAGGGAATAAAGCGGTGAAATAAACCACCTTTCCAGTCCACTTCACCCCCTTCCAGATACAAAAATAGCACATGACCCAGACCAAAAAAAGGGTTGCTGCCAACTCCCATCTTATGAAGCCCATATTCTCCACGCCATCAGAAATTTGGAGTGCCCTTCGCCTAAAAAAATTCAAAATATAATAATTAAGAAATTCGTCAAAGTAGGCACCAGGCGCCTGCAAAGCCCACTGAGATGTTAATTAAGTCGTTCAAATTTTTCCAAACTTTACTTTCTCTACCCTACAACCCTACATCCATCATCCTCCTCTCTCTCCTTACCCCCTCCCTTTCTGAACTTCTTCCTTCACTACTTCCCCCTCTCCTACAACACTTTCCTTCCTCTGCTGACCACAACTTTCCTACTAGCCCTCCAATCACTTTCATCACTACCATCCCTCACAACCCTCTACCACTTTCAATTATTTGCGCTCGTCTCCTTTCACTTCCACACTATGCGTTCCTAATCTACCCTCACTTACTCTCTCAATTAGTAGAGTACTTTCCTTAATTCCCTCTACTTTTTCTCCGCTCATTTCCTCACACTTCTCCTCTCATTACATCCACTCACTCCCAGGTAGCCGATCCATCACTCCCCTACTTCCACTCCCTCATTACCCTACTCCTTCAGCCCTCACTTCCCCTACTTCCTCTACTTCCCCTTTCTTATTTCAGTAATCTGATTTTTTCACTATTAATATGTTTTTTATGTGTGCAAAAATTATTATCATATTTTTTATGTATGCAGCAGTTTTTTCCACTCTTCCCTACTAGTCCTCCCATCACTTTCATCACTACCTTTCCTTAAAATTCTCTCACACCTTCAAACAATCCTGCTCATGTCCCTCTACTTATCCTACTATGCCATCCTAATCTCCCCTCAATTCCTGCACTTACCCTCCCTAAATACCCACTACTTTCCCTCCGTTCATTTTCCCTTACTTCCACTCTCCTTACGTTCCCTCACTCCCCCAATATTTCTCCCCTCATTTCCTCTACTTCCACTCCTCTCTTTACCCTATTCCTTAGCTTCCCCCTTTCCCTACTCTCACTCTCGTCTTTTCCCCTCACATTGCCTACTTACCCTTCCTCACTTTAGTAATCTGACTTTGTCACTATAAATACGTTTTCTATGTGTGCAAAAATTATCATAATCTGTTATGTATACAGTTGTCGATTAACAAAAAGTAATAATCAGGGTGCCTACCTAATCGGGTAATCAGAAAATAAAAGGGAATTTTGTGCACCGGTAAGAAACCAGGAAATGACCAGAAATTTGATTTAAAGGCCGGTATTTATCTCTCGAATGAACAAGTGTGCTAAATAACTGTGATATTATATATTTTATCAGCAGAATTCTGAGTTGGAAGAAGAAATGTGTAAAATAATCATAATTCTGACTAGAACTAGGAAATATTTTTAATAAGAATTACAAATCTGACTTGGGTCAGTAAATTTTCTAAAAGAATTATAATACTGATTTGTGACAGGGGATTTCAATAAAGAAATGTAATTTCGAATTTAAGACCAGGAATTTTCTTAAAGAATCATAATTTTGAGATTTAAAAGGGAATTTCGGTAAAAAAATATAATGCTGACAATTGAGGAAGGAAATTCCCGTGCAGAATTATATTTTTGACTTTGAAACATGGAATTTCGTAAGGAGTCATAATTTTGTTTTGGAACAGCCTTTTTTTTTAAATGAACGGGGAAATTTTGAAAAATAACTTTAATTTCATAACAAATTTGGTAAATAAATATATGGTTCTGATTTCGGGAATATTCTTAAAGAATTAAAATTTAGACTGTGATCCAGGAGACTTCTGTAAGGAATTATAATTTTCAAATTAAATTTTTGAAAAATATTTGTGAAATTTTGGAAAATAGTTTTTATTTAATAGACAGTTTTATAAAAAAAATATAATTCTGACTTGAAACAGAGAATTTATGGAAAAAGCCTGAAACTTTTTTAATTAAATATAATTCTGACTAGGAACAGGGAATTTTTAGAAATAAATGTGATTGTTCACTTTGGAAGATCAGGTTTCTGTGAAGAATTGAAATTTAGACTTTAGGACAAAAAGAATTATTAATTAACTTCGAACGAAGAATTTTTGAAAAGAAACGGAAATTTTTGAAAAAGAAATTTAATTCTTTTTTACAAAAAGAGAATACAAAAATTCCCGTTTAAATTTAGAATTATAATTATTTTACAAAATTCACTGTTCGGGATCAGAATTGTATTCTTGTACAGAGAAATGATCTAATATTGCAACACAGACTTATAATTTTATTTACAAAACTAGCTGTTCCAAAACAGAAATCTTTGAAGTATTTTATAATAATGTATTAGAATCTTCAAACATCGTTTAAAATCATTCAAACGCTTTGAACAATTGTCACTGAAAATTTAAATATTCCATTTTTGGTTAAAAATTAACTTTGTCGTTGAAAGTACATATTTTTGAGTTGCAAATGCATCTGTTTTATAGAAAGCTTTTCTTTTGGAATTAAAAATTATTCTTTTTTTGGATTGAAAACTCTATTATTTTCGTAAAAGATTCAAGTATTTAGTTAAATTGAAATTTTTTGTTGAAAATTCGACAAATTAGTTAACAATTTATCTTGGTAGGTTAAAAATTCAAATATTTTGTTGTGAATTGTTCCCTTTTCTTGAAATTCAAACAATTCGAAAATTCATCTTTGTAGGTCGAAAATTCAATTATGACGTTTCAAATTTAACTATTTAAAACATTTTTAAATTATTTTGTTGAAAATTGGTCCTATGTGCTTAAACATTGTTAAAATGTTTAGTTGTAAATGTAAGTGATTAGTTCCTAATTAATTTTGGTTTCTGCTGACAATTTAAATATTTTATTTGAAAAATCAACTATTTTGTTGAAAAAGCCTCCCTTTTGCTTGAAAATTGAAATATTTGACTGTAAATTTATTTGTTTAGATGATAATGCATTTGTTGTTACTGGAAATTCATCTTTGTAGGTCGAAAATTCTTTAATGTAGTTAAAAAGTCAACTAGTTTATTGAAAATGTAATTATTTTATGATAAAAATTAAACTATTATGTTAAAAATTTAATTATTTAATTTGAAAATTTAAGTTTAAAATTTTTTTTCTTTTGCTTAAAAGTTCAACTGTTTGGTTTTTAATATAACCGATTAGTTGATAATTAATTTTTGCTTTTGTTGAAAATTTATCTTTGTAGGTCGAAAATTTCATAATGTGGTTAGGAATTTAATTATTTTGTTGAAAATTTAATTATTTTAAAATGAAAATTCAATTATTAGTTCTAAAATGTAATTTATTTCTTGAAAATTGTTCGCTTGTACTTGAATATTTTAAATGTTTGCTTGTACATGTAACTGATTAGTTGATAATTTTTATTTTTCAAATGGAAGAATTTGTTTTTAAAAATTCATTATTGTACGTCGAAAATTGAAAATTTTAGGTAAAAGTTGAACTATTTTGTTAAAAATTTAATTATTACATTTAAAAATTTAACTTTTAAAAAAAATTTCTCCTTTTTGTTTAAAACTTCAACTATTTGTTTGTAAATTCAACTATTTAGTTCATAAAATCATTTACGTAGTTGAAATTTCATAACCTCGGCTAAAATATTTCAATAAAAATTCATCTTATTTAAAAAATGTATTCCACTGTTTTCTTGGAAGTAGACAAATTCTTCTTTTTGTAAAAAGAGGGCAAAGGTAAAGAGTGCAGGTAAAGGGGATTGATCAAGGCAAGGAAAAGAAAAGTTTAGAGAAATGTTTAGAAAGATCAACATGGGAGAGGAAAATGTGAACAAGGAGATGGAAAACATGATAGAAGAAGTGAAAAGAGGATAAGAGTCCACAAACAAAAATAAAGTTAGTAAAGAGAGGAATAGAAGTGGATGGGATGAGGAGTGTGAAGAGTAAAAGAAGGAGGTCAGAAATGAATTAAGAAAGTGGAGAAAAGAAAAAAAGTAATGGGGAAGAATATAGGAGTAAAAAGAAAGAGTATTCTGAGTGGTGTGATCACAAGAAAGAGGAAGAGAATAAAAGGTTTGAGGAAGAGGCCGAGAAGGCTATGCCGGAAGAAGAGGTATGGAGGGTAGAAAATAGAGAAAGAAGAAGATGAAAAAGAGTAAACCAAGATATTAAAATGCTAGAATGGAAAAAATATTTTTTGGATTTGCTAGGAGGAATGGAGAGAAAAGTTAGGAAGGGAAAAAATATGGTAGAGAAAGAGATGAGAAAGGGGATATAACAAGGGAAGAAATAGTCAAGGTATTAGGAATAATGAAGGATGGAAAGACACCAGGCATAAATGAGATTCCAAATGAAGTATGGAAATGTGGAACGACAGAACTAGAGGAATGGGCATGGATAATGTGTAATCGAGTATGGAGAGAAGAGGGGTGGCCAGAGTTATGGAAAGAAGGAGTA
>JAAAKG020065951.1:0-17582 GCA_010014905.2 Druon quercuslanigerum
GTTTTGAAGTAGTTTAGGACGTAAGTTATCATTAAATAGAAAAATACACGAAACAAGTTCACCTGGTCGCAAAAAAACTGGTTCAAAATATGTATGATTCTCGATTTATGAGAATGACAGCTCGTCAAGGACAACGAAAAGTACGAGAGTGGGGATAGTACACGTCAAATTCGAACTAAGCGGTTAAACTAACAAAATGGTGGAATTATGCGGCGGCGTGACTTGGACGAAACGGGGCCCTAATTGGCTAGGCCATGTATTTATTGGATCATGTCATGGACAATATACCAAATGACACTTTATCGAAAATACGTAGACAAGTTTGCGTGCATCGCAGCTGGATTGATGCCAAATGCTGCCAACATACGCGGTTCTTTTAAATAGAATTTTTTAAATGTAGATTTGTGCCCGCGTTTTAAATCTACAAACCAAAACTAAAAGCGTATTTCAAGTTTTCTCTTCAAACTCTATTCCTAAATATCTAAATGTTTTTGTAAATCGCACTCCGCTAAGATTTGCATAAAAATTTCAAAATCGAAGGCTAAGGTATACAAAAACTTCGGAAAAGGTCCTATTTTGACCTATGTAAAATAGACCTTAGAATTTCTTGATTTTTTCTTTAGAATTTAAATATTTTCTACGTATCTTAGCACAGCGCGATTGGCATAGACCTTAGACGTCGCCTTAAAATATTATTGGCTAATAGTCCAATATTTTAGAATAAGATTTTTTTATAAAGGCTTCGTTGACATTAGGATCTAGCTTAATGCTAATAAATTAAACTTAATCGTAATTACTTTCAAGTTTACTTTTATATTTTATTAAGTTTTAAATGAATTTGTAGAGATTTAACTCACAATGCTCAAGATTAAAAAATATATATAACTTACGTAGAGCTTTCTTTTGTACTAAATAAACAATATCAAAATATAGCGAATTTATATTACAAACTTTTGGAATTATTTTACTTTTTTTAATTTTTATTTTAAATTCATTAGACGATTCCGTTACCAATTCGTACTTGATGTCTCCTTAAAAATGTACATTTAATGGACGTTATTATATTTTTTAACTTTATTGACTACTATTATTATTAAAATAATCGTATTATTAAGTTGAGCGTTATCGCAAAAAAAATAATAAAATGTTTAAACTGGTTCTAGCGAAACATACATTATTTGGTTTGTACACATAATAATTATACACAATTATAAAAGTGACATTATTGCGGAAAGTGGAGAAAAAAGAGACTAATGAGATTTTTCTTCAGCGCCTCTCTCCTCCTGCACACGATCATACTCGCGAGAAAATATTGGTAAACACGGCGCTTCTTTGTTTTGTTTTTGCTAAACGTAAACAAATATATTTTTGGAACCAACGAGTACGAATTATTAAAGCAATTGTCTAATGATCTTAAAGTAAAAATAAAAAATAAGTAAAAAAATTCAACAAATTCGTAACTTTAATTTCTCCATATTTTGATATTGTTTATTTAATACAACGTACTAAGAATTATTACATGTAAAAATAAAAAACATTAGTTTAATCTTTAAGGTCACTTACCTTGAGATAGAATATCGTGTAACAAGCAAAAATTAATTCTTTATTGAAATATATGCTGTGAATGTGATGCTAAGTCATTTGTATAAGTTTTTGTAGTCTAAAATTATATTAGTTCGCTTTTTTATTCGCATAAGAAAATCACTTTAGCAAGGGGAAGCTCTGCGTAAGCTATATAATTTTTTTTTAATCTTGAGCATTTTGAGATGAATCTTTACAAATTCATTGTAAACTTGATAAAATATGAACGTAAACTTTAAAGTAGGTATGATTAGGTTTAATTTATTAGCATGTAGTTACATTTTCATTTCAACAAAGTTTTTATTAAAAAATCTGATTCTAAAATATTGGACTATAAGGCCATAATATTTTAAGATGATGTCAAAGGTACGTAACCTATCAAAACCATAATCATCTTAAAATTTTTTTAACTTCTTTGCAAATCGCGCTGTTCTAGCATACGTACAAAATATTTAAAATTCCAAAGGGAAAATCAAGATATTCAAAAAGTTATTTTACATAGGACAAAATTGGGCCTTTTCCCGAACTTTTTTTATACCTTTTAAACGAACCGCTTATGTTGGCAGCACTTGGCGCCTCACCAGCGGCAATGCGCGTAGACCCGTCTGCGCACTTACGGTAAAGTGACATTCTGTATATTGTCCCTGATCCACAAACTCACGCAGGCTCACCCAGAGTTGTCACTGCGCATCGCGATTAGTTCAGAACCGGATGTCCTCTTAAGGGGCGCGAAAGTTTGTAAACGTTCACGTTCAAGTGCGTCCACGGAAAGAAGTACGACTGATATGCGGAACAAAAATTATTTTTTATTTTAAATAATTAATATATTGAACCAAAACAAAAAGTTTAAACGCAATGGATAAGTCTTTAAACAAAAAACTGCATTTTTTAACCAAAAATGGAATACATATATTTTAAGCTAAGAAAATCAATTTTCTACTGAAATGGTCGATATTCAACCAAAGAATTAATTGTTTATGATGAAAGTCAAATTTTCAACTTAAAAATAAGGTGAATTTTAATTTTTCAAATAAAGGTGTAATCGTACATTTTCAGTTAAAAAATAATTAATTCTCAACCAATAATGACGAATTTTAAAGAAACAGTTCAACATGTTGAATTTTCGATAAAAGTTTGGAAAAAGGATACATTTTCAATGAAAATTATACATTTTTACCTCAAAAACTGAATTTTGGATAAAAGTTTCTGTAAAAAACTATTGGTCGGTGTGGTCCAAATTTGTTCGTTGGATTCTTGTTTTTACAGGAGATTTCATCAATTTAATGATTAGACGTTAAATAGGATTTTTGATTTAGATTTCAATCTACTTTAAATTTCTAAAATTTTTACTGAATTTTTAAGCAAATACTTCGACTTCTAACAGAACAGGTAAGATACAATCAAATTGACTGATTTTCAACGAAAATTATGAACCTTTTCCCCAACAAATGAATATGTCACTAAATTAATGAATTTCTAATCATAAAGATGCATTTCCAACTAAAACAATTTTTTGTATTTAAAAGACAAGTTTTCAATCAAATAAATAATTTCCAGTCACGAAAATAAATTTTTAACGAAAATGATTAATTCTACAGTGAAAAAATTAATTTTTAACTAAAAAGCTGAACCTTTAAGAAAAAAGATAACTTATATACCAGAAGCCGAATAGACTAAGGAAATTAAATTTTGACAAAAAATCTGAATTTTCAACCATGTGCATCAATTTTCTACAAAATACATGAATTTTTATTCAAATAGTTGAGTTTTCAACTAAAAAAGGATTAGGCTTTACACAAAAATGGAACATGGTAATGTTTAGCTATGGAAATTATTTCCAACCATCAAACAAAGAATTTTCAATACAATAGATCAACTTTTATTAAAGAAATAACAAATATTTTTTATGCAAAAAATGAATTTTCCTGGAAATAGTTCAATTTTCAAGCAAAGAAATATATTTTCAATCAAAAATATAAATGTTTCACAAAAAAAAGCATTTTTTAACTAAATATGTATTTAAATTTTAAAAATGTAAATTAAAGAACTTTCACACCCAAAAATCAATTTTTACCACAAAAATTAATCTTTCACATAAAAAGCTGACCATAGACTAAATACATAAATTTTTAACCAAATAGTTGAGTTTTTAACTATATAAGATCAGTTTTAAACCAAATGTCGAATAATCAAATTTATACTTGAAAAAATTAATTTTCAATCAAACAAAAAACGAGTTTTCAAAAAAAAAATAATTTAACCAGAAAGATAAACTTTCTTACAAAAAAAACACTGATTTCAACAAAATACAAGAAATTTCAGCTAAAAAAGATAAATTTGTAACAAAAAATGGAAAAGTTACATTTTCGATTAAAAAAATTATATGTAACTCAAAAAAAAATTTACAACAAAATAGTTAAATTTTTAAATAATAAGTTTAATTTTCTCCTGAAAAAGATGAATTCTTTGCAAAAAACATGAACTTTAAACGAACAAAACTATCTTTTTAACACACAATGAAATAGTTCTTTCTCAATATGTCTATATTCATATATTTAATAGAGTTTTAATATGTTTATACTTTAGGTTATATTCTTCCTCATTTCATTCTTCAAAATGGTAAAATTATTTAAAAATTTGGTTTGAAAATCGCGCGTTTTTCATCACTGCTAGTCCCGGTTTAAAGCTGTCAAACAGAGTTTGTTTAAACTAGATTTAAAATAATAATCCTGTTTCAGGCATAAAATAATTCTCTAAGTTGGGGCCAAGCTTGTAATTGAGATCCCGCATGCGGAAAAATAGTACATTATATAAATAATTGTTATACATGTTACTTTTTTGAACATCCCCTATGATTTAGGCAATTTTCATATCTGTGGGTCTGTTTCGCAATTTCGTTTTTCGAAGCGGCAGAGCTAGGAAACAAAAAAACAATCTTTGATCTCTATTAAAACATTTACGCTGGCACTAAAACACGAAATTACACGAAATATAAGTTGGCACAGAATCTTAAAGTTGGCCGCGTGCTTTCAACTAAAAAATTTTGCCATTGGCTGTAATCTGGCGTGCGATTCAAAATCAAATTAAATTAATTCGAATTGAAATCGCGCGCCAAATTTTGACGAATGGCAGCATTTCTCAATGTGGAGATGGCGCCACTATTTCCCTATACTAACCTTCTTACAGACATTAACCTTTAAAGAAATATGGTTTTCGTCGACACGATATACACACACTCACTTGAATATAAATCCAAGTTCTTTGGATGACGTCATTTTTTACTCCCTAATGAGTAGAAAGTACTTTCTACTCACACCGTGAGAAAAACGGAGTTGCGGGCCCGCTCGACAAGCATGAAAATAGCCCGAAATCATGGGGGTGTTTTATCATAAAAATACTCGGTAGTCCTATTCCACGGTCTGTTGTGGGCTTGTTTAATAAAATAATTATTGTTTTTAACAAAAAAGTGGAACTATTGGAAATGACGGAAGCTGTATGAAAAATAATTATGGAAAACTATACGTCAAAATCATAATCTTCTACCGGAACTTCAAAAGCAGTGTCTTCGTCTTCTTCTTCTTCTGATAAACAAAACAATCTAACTTTTAGCAGCGGCATCTCGCATTACCTCCTTTTCTACCATTTTAATAAATTACATTCAGAAGTTTTTCCGGCGCAGGTGGAAGTCAAGTCTGGATTGGTACTAATGTATTATCAATTAACTTCTAATACCATTTTTCTGGGTTCAGTTGCTTAGCAAGCAACACTTGATCTTGATGATATACCTGAAATAGATGTTGCTGAGCAGAAGCAAAGGTTGGGGGAAGAGAAGCTAATTGCAGTATTTTATTATTACGAGTATTCAAAAAAAAAAAATCAAAAGTATCGAAAATTATCTAAGCCGGTTATTTTCTTTGAGTTCCAGATACAGAGAGCAGGAAGCGAAGTCTTTTGGTACTTACAGATTGTTAGGTAGAGTTACTCTCTTCAAAAACTTAAGCACAATCAACTAAATCCTTTTTTTTAAATATTTTTAAAACTGTTGTTTTATCCCTCCCGAAAATTAATGATTCGCAGAATTTAACTATGTTTAGGTATAAGTTACGCTGACCAATATTTTTAATTGTATCACATGTCCAACTGTGTATTATGGAGATTGCAACTTCTTCCACATTTGAATAGATATATCTCGAAAACGGCGATTCCTATCAAAAAAGTGTCAGAGCCATTTTTGTAGATAATTTCATGCTCTATAAGTTTAATCCATGTATTTTTATAATAAAACTTACCATTTATCTGCAAAATGCAAGAAACCCATTTTTGCGAACTTTGACCTTGAATAACTTTTTTGCAACTTTATCCCCATTTTTTGGTGTAACTTGACCGTGCTAAAACGGTAAATACTTTCCTAGCTTCCTGGTTCCACATATTTCAAACATGATATTAATTTAGTAATATAGTCTTTTACCTGATATTCTCGGTCCTCTGACTCCTACAAGTTGCCCTTCCTGATCTTTATATGCCACTAGTGTCACGCCATCTAGATCTATAGTACGGATTAAGAAATTGTTAAATTTATAATATGCGGCTTGAGGAATATAATTGTTCGGATAAACAGCTTTTCGAAATCTGAAACGGCTATCTAGCCATACTTGAATTTCAATGGCTCCATAGTGAACAATTTTATCTGCCGGCCCATCATTAGGATCTGCGACTTGAGGTTGAATTATTCGTCTCCCTTGCGGTCGCCCCACCTTTCGACGGCCTACTGCAGATGAGCCTTCCCCAGAGTCCGTTGCATTCTGTTCTGCAAAAAAAACCGAAAGATTTATTATTTTAAGAAGATTAAATATCAATATTTCAATTACCTATACAAAAATTGAGGGTTTGGATCAAAAAATTGCTTGCGCGCTCGAAAACGTGAAAAGCAATTGTCCAAATGTCTTGTGATATCCCAACTTTTAAATTCAAAAGATTGAATGAAGAAATATAGGCTTGCATATTTTTGATAATTAAGTGGAAAATTAAATATAAAATTTGGCTAAATTCAATTATTTTTGAAAACATAAATCACCTTCACTTCCTCAAAATACTTGTTCTTTGCGGAGAAAAATATTTTTTTGGCGCAGTCAAAACTTTTGTTAATATATAGTGTGTAACGCGCGTATTTATGCAATTCAAGGAATTCATGAAATTTAAAGAATTCGCCGAATTCTCAGAATTTGTAGAATTTATATAACCCCCAGAATTCAAGGATGTCGAGGAATTAGCAGAATTCACGTAATTCGAAGAATTCGCGATATGAACGCAACACAAGGAATTAACAATATTCAAAGAATTCATAAAATTCAAATAATTCTTAAGTACTTACGTAATTCCAGGAATGTACGAAATTCAAGGAGTGTACGGAATTCATAGAATTCATGGAAATTACGAAATTTAACAGATTCAATGAATTCATGGAATTCACCAAACTCAACGAATTTACGGAACTCACGGAATCCAAAGAATTCACGAGAATCAAGAAATTCATGGATATAAAGTAATTTACGGAATTTAAGGAATTCATATAATTCAATGAGCAAATTCCTTGAGTTCCGTGAATTCCGCAAATTCCATAAATTTGATGAATTCCTTCATTTTATTTAATTTCGCGAATTGCATAAATTCCGTGAATTCCGGGCGTTGCATAAATTCTGGTAATTCCGTAAATTTCGTGATCATACTGAATTCCGAGAATTACTTGGGTTTCGTAAATTCGATAAATTAAGCTTATTCTGTAAATTCCATGAACATCGTGAATTTTGTGAACTCCACATACTCGATGAATTCCGTCAATTCCGCAAATCTATAGAATTTCGTCATTTAACACTATTAAAAAACTATTATAGAAATCTTGTAGAAATGTTGTAGAATTCCAAACATTTTTAACAGTCTATTATTATATATTTTTTGAAATTTTGTAGTTCTCCGTGAATTCAAATATATCTGAAAAAAAAGGAAAATTTTTTTCGCATGCTGTTCCACCGTTTATTTTGTTGCCTTTTTTTTATTGATAAGAAATGTATTAATTTTTTCCCCAAATTTGATATTTATAAGTTCTGAAAATTTTATTAAGCTAAAAATGAACATCCCGTAAGAAAAAAATGTTTTTGTGAATTTTTGAATGAATCATGAAAACTAGGGTTATCGAGTTGTCTTTCAACATTTCTCTCTACAATTCAGCTGCGGGATTGAACCAGGGCGCATTATCTTATTTTGCCGGAAGTGGGAACTGGAGGCTTTCTAAAACATTTTCGAAATTTAATTTTTAAAAACTATATGTAGATGTAGAATTGCATTGCAACTCTTTTTTTCCTGGAAAAAAAGTTGGAGCTTTTTTACATTTCTAATTACAGAAAAGAACTGGCTTTTTTGTCAAAATCAATTTTAATTTGTTCTGAAATTCCACTCCTCCTCAGTCAATCAGTTTTTAAGATTTTTTAATAAAATTTTTAGGAAATGTAGTTCGAAATGTCCTTCGACTTATAAAGCCATAGGATTTCAAACATTTATTTTAAACAAAATAGTGTAACTTTTCCAGCAAATTAATTTCTACTGTTGTCACGCATCAGACAAAAATTAACAAAACATTTTAGTGGATAAATTTTTGAATTTGTTTTGCGCTATCAGTTCTAAAAACTGATTGACTAAGCACAAGTCGAAGTAAAATACGAAGTAAAATGAATTTTCTTAAAAAAGCCAGTTTTTAGCTTTAATTAACAAACTAACAAAAGCTACAAATGTTTGCATACGGAAAGAGATGCACAATAAAATTCTACATCTACATGTAGACTTTAAAAATTAAAATTTGACAATGTTTTTGAAATCTTTTTTCTCTACACACAGTGAGAAAAAAATTCCTTTTTCGTGACAAAAATCAGCTGATTTTTTTTTTAAATATATTTTTTTAAATACTCGTGAAGACTCGTGGTTTAACTTATAAGTGCAAGTGTTTCGAATTTATTATTTTATAATTTGTTTTTTAACTTAAAAGTTACAGTTGGTTATTTTTGAGATATTTACTTAGCCCCAATAATTGATATTTTTAAAAAAGGTATATAATTAGTACATTTACATTTTTTGTACAAAACTGTAACTTGTAAATAAATATCCTACATTTTGTTAATTTTAATAAACAAATTAATGCATATAACTATTAACTGCTGCAAATTCGGAATTTAAATGTATTACTTACATAGATTTTGTTAGAAAAATATAAAGGATAAGTTTTCAATTGCAAACAAGCACCAAAAAAAATATTAGTTAATAATTTAAACAATTTTTATAAAATAATTCACTTATTAGACTCTTATGTACATAAAAAATTTGTGTTTTTGACGAAATTATTTCTTTTTATGTTAAGAACAAAAATGTAACACATTAGAATATTCGTCATTGTCATAAACCATTTTTATAAACAAATTCACTCACTAGGCATTTATAAGCATAGAAGATTTTCTTTTCTGCGTAATAGTTTCTTTGTAGGTAAAGGGGAATAATGGTATACACTATAATTTCATGAAACAACATTTCATATTGTTATAAACAATTTTTTTTTTCAAATTCACTTATCTGGCACATGTATGCATATAGAATTTGTTTTTTTCTGCGGACTTTTTCTTTTTTCATGTAAAGGGCAAGAATGGTCCACATTAGAGTTCCATGAAATAACATTTTGTATTATTATAAACAATTTTAATTAAAAAATTAGGTACGATAGTTTTACTGCTATTGGTTATTTTGCCATAAAGCTTTATTCTATGGGAATATTTAGGCCTGTCTACAAGTTCTATTCTTTAGATAAAAAGAAATGATTACGCATAAAAGTTAAATTTTTGATACATTGATATGTCAAATAAGTAAAGTTGTTTGTAAAAATTGTTAATAGGAATGAAAAATATTGTTTGATGGAATTATAATGAGTACTATTCTTGTTCTTCACATAAAAATAACTGATTACACAAAAAAAGAAAAATTGCCTCTGCATATAAATAAGTAAATTTTTTAAATAACAATTGTTTAAATTAATAACTAATAATGTTTTTTGATGCTTATTTGCAATTTAAAATTGATTATTTACGTTTTTCTAACAAAATCTATGTAAGTGATATATTCGAGTTCCAAATTTCCAGCAGTTAGCAGTTATATGCATTAATTTGTTTATAAAAATTAAGAAAATGCAGGATATTTATTTACAAGTCACAGTTTTGTTCCATAAAATAAATTTACTAATTATATACCTCTTTTCAGAAATATCATCTTCAAAAATATCATAGCAAATATAACCAATTACAACTTTTAAGTTAAATAACAAATTATTACATAACAAATTTAAAACACCTGTATCTGCACGTTAAAACACGATTATTCACGAGTATTAAAAAAAAGATCTGATCCCTTGTGAATTGAGGAGTTGGTTGATTTTTGTCTGAAAAAAGTGCTTTTTTCCCCACTGTGCGGCAGCTTAATTATTTATAGAATTCAAATTCCAAATTTTTTTTTAGAGCTTTATCATCGTAATCCTGTTTTGTTACGTTAAAAAAATCCGTAAGTAGAAAATAGTGCTTTGCGAATTATTCGTGGTCATCTACAGTTTGTTGTTGTTTGCTGCAGTAAAAATTGTTTGAATATATCAAATATTACTTTGTAAATTAAATAGTGGAATCTCTAATAAGGTAATAATATTTTGTGTAATTGAGAGATAAACAACTTGCAAAACACAATTTTCCTCTTTTAGATATTTGCTAATTTGGGTTCGCTATAATAGAGGAACAGTGCCAGCCTTAGCAGAGATAACGCTGCTTGAAGAGAAACACGTTTATTTGAAACTTTATTCATAGCATGACACATGCTTAGAGTTTAAATTAATATCCACGCAAAATTAGTTTGTGTTGATTTAACGTTATCTTCGCTAAACTTCGTTTGAAATATGTGGACACGTTTTCAAATTAAACAAGGTTTAACGCTAATATTTAAAAAAGTTAAATGTATGATTTCATATATGAGAATTTAGATTAAACAATATTAACAAACTTGAAGGTTTAAGTGTATGAAATTGAATTATTTATTTATGAATCCTTTATGAATAAAGCAGTTTCATGTATTAAAAGTTTTCTGAGCTTCCAATTAAAAAATTGAACATTTTCGAAGCTTTGTTCGGCGAATCGCATTTCGCAGCAAATTTTCGTCTAACATATGTTAATTTAAGATGGTTCTATTATTACGTATTTTTAAATTCAGCTTGATGTATTGAACAGTTAATTCTGGTAATATTTCGTTTTTAATATTCAGATTCGAAATTTATACTACATTGAGTACAATTACCATAAAAATGAAGAAGGAGCGGGATGATAAGGAGCAGCGTTCCGATACATATGTTCATAGTTTTAGATAGCTTCTGGAAACAACGAGTGAGCAAGTTTAAACATAGTGTCAGCTATATATACACTAATTTATATCAAATTACTTGCTGATATCAATAAAGAAATAATCTTTAGAATTAAAAAAAAATCAAATTTACGCAGCCTACGTGGAAGAATCAATACTATATATTTTACTAGAACAGACTGGTAAAATTGAGAGCAATATTTAATATCTATAGTATGAGTTCTTCTGCTAATAAAATACAGTCTATAGTTTTCCAGACAATATAAATAATAGTAAGAAAATATGATTAAAGACAAATAAAATTATTTGTATGTGCCAATGTTACAATAGGTTTAACAAAAAAAAACTCTATTTGTCTCTTGACACAAAAAAAAATTGTCGACCTACGTGGAGATAAAAACAACCTCTTCGAAAAATTTTGTTTAATATTTTTCATTGTTGAAGAGCAGCATTGTATCGTATGTAGGACCAAGGATCATTTTTTATGATAAAAAATAGTTTTTCAGCAAATTTAATACACTGACGTATACACAGTGATACTAAATAGGGAGGGGAAGAAGTTGTTATAGAGCTTAGATGAGTTGAGATGGTTTATCTTAAACGAAAATATAGAGGGAGCTGAGGAAGAGAATATACACGCTCAGGAGGCAAAAGGGGAACGGTAATTTATTATGCCATGGTAAACGATGAGCAATACGGATAAAAAGGTAGCAAAGGTAGAAAGAGCAGGAAAAGGGGATGGGCTGGGCAAGAAAATGATCCTTCAAGATGGAAGGTCAGAAATAGAAAAATGGGAGAGAGAAATGTGGACGAGGAGATGAAAAAATAATAGGAGAAATAAAAAGTGGATTCGAGTGCACAGGCATAAGAGAAGTTAGTAAAGTGGAGAATAGAAAAATATAGGAGAAGAAATAACCATTATACTGAGTTGTAAAAAGAGAGAGAAACAGAATAAAAGGTTTGAGGAATGCTCGAAGAAGTCTGAAACGGAAGAACAGACTTAGAAGGTAGTAAATAAACTGAAAAAAAGAAGAATTATAGTAAACCGAAATGTCAAAATGGTAGAATAGAAAAATCGTTTCGATTTCCTCGAAGGATTAGAGAGAGAACTTAGGAAAGGAGGGAAATATGGTAAAGGAACAGATGAGGAAGATGCAATAAAAAGGTAACAACTAGTCAGTAGGTTATAAATAATGAAAGATGGACAGGCTCCTGGTATATATGAGATTCCAAATAAAGTCTGGCAATATTCAGTAATAGAATTGATGGAATCAGCTTGGATTATGTGTAATAGATTATGGAGAGAAGAGGGGTTGCCAGAGTTATGGAAAAAAGGAGTAGGTATACGAATAGTAAAGAAAGGCATAGGAAATAAGGTTAAAGATTATAGGCGTGTAACGCTGACACCAATACTATATAAAGTATATGTAACTGTTTTGTCGTAGAGATTCAAGGAAGATAATGAAGGGATTAATAAAGAGAGTATCGGAAATGTTTAGAGAGACAAAAAGCAGTGTAAAGATAGGAGAGCAAGTATGAGATAGTTTCAGGTGATGAGAGGAGTAAGACGAAGGTTTTCTCAGAGCACATATTCATTAATTATATTACATTCAGAGTTGGAGAAAAAAATGAGGAGAAAAGCTTGGGAAGAAGTTAGGCTAGGGAAGTAAACTATATATACGCTGCTACACGTAAATGATATAGTCTTTATGGCAGAGGATGAAGAAAGGACAGTGGGCTTGATCACAGGATTAGGGCAGTATTTAGAGGAAAAACGTTGAATCTAAATGTAGAAAAGACAAGCATAATGAGATTTAGCAAATAAAGAAAAATTGGACTTGAAGGTGGAAGGAAATAGAGGTTGAATTAGTAAAAGAGTTTAAGTATTTGGGATATATCTTAAAAACGAATGGAGATCATGGAGATAATATAAGAAAAAGGCTAAACAAGAATTAGGAGTAATAAAATAGATATGAGGCATATGAAAAAGATGGTTAAACGGATTGGAGAAGAAGATTGTGGTTATTGAATATGCTGCTATGGCTGACACTAGGTTATGGAGCAAAGATATGGGGATGGAAAGAAAGGAATGATATTTAGAGTTTAAAAGAAAGATATATAAAATGAACCCTAGGGTAGATTGGAGGACGTCAGGATGTATCGTAAGAGCAGTAGCTCAAAGTTGTACATTAAATTCTAGAGAGGGGAAAAGGGTATGGAAATTCGAGACGAAGCTAGGATAGGTAAAGGGAAGGGAGTTATCCACAAAGTATTTCGTGGGTGTAGAAGAAAGAAGAAGGAGGGTGATATAATTAACAAGATGGGAAGAAGACTGGAGGGAGTTCTATATTGCTAGATACATAGAAGAGGGGACTGAAGTGAACTATAAAAAACTGGGAAAAAGGAGAGGGAAAAATAACTAATATAAAGATGGCGGATTATTGAGGACTGACTTTTCTGCAGTTACATGTACATTTTTAAGCATGAGGCTCATTCCCTTGGGGACTGAGTTCTCCGCCACTTCCTTTTAGTGACTGGAACGATAATTTCAAATCCAAGCATTTAGAGTTCAAAAAACCTAATTCAGTATGTTGTGATGATATTTTTGAAGATGATATTTCTACAAAAATTAAATAAAATGGAATGGCTAATTTCCCTTGGGACGGAGTTCACAAGATAGACCTTCAAGTGAGTGGAATCAGAATTTACATGCCATTCTGATAGCGTAGGTTCTAGATCGTATTTATGACATTAAAAAGAAAAAAGATTTGTGAATTTAAAAATGGCAGCCTTTTTTAGTCACTTATTTTCAACTCGATGTTTTTAAAGCATAAAATAATTTAAAGATTTTACTTGTGAAGATTCAACAATTTCCAAAAAAACATGTTGAATTTCGAAATTGCTAAATTGCGTGTTTTATATACAGGATAATTTGAACCTTAAGCATACCATGGAAAGAATTAAATCACGAAAATAGTAATCTGATAAATATGGAATGTAAATTTTCGAAAAATAAAATATCTGATAATGTACAATTTCCAACTGTAACAAATCGTCCGTACGATTAATGATGATACAGTATTTTTTGGCGAGAACCGTCTCTGATTATCTGAATTAAAATAACTAAACAATTTTTTTAAATGCCAGCAAATTTTTTTGAAATAGTGTTTATTTAAATTTGAAAGAAATCTTTGAACAAATTTAGATATTTAGTAATTCGGAAATTTTCCGTCTAAAAATTTTCAGATCGGTAACACTCCAGTGCCGGCAAATTTCTGATAGCCAATATTACCAGTTTCAAGGAATGACTGGAAACTCCCTAAAAAATAAAATTATCATTTCACAATTCTCGCGAGACAAAGTATTTTAATTGGGAAATTTTTGCATTTGAAGCGTTGCAAAAAATTTATCATTTTCGTTAGTTTATGGCATTAACAACTTTAAAAACTCAAGATAATAAGTAATTATCAAAAAGATTTCGACTTTAAAAATAAAAAAAAAATCATAAATATAGCTTAATATAAGGTCAATTAATAAATGTTTTTTTGTTTTATTTATTTTTTAATGTTAAAAAAGGAATCTGCTTTATTTTTCATGGTTTGAAATTGCTTTTTCTTTAATTTTGTAATTTGAAAAAGAAATCTTTGATTTAATTTTTAACAGTTTCAAAATTATTTAAGTATCTAACGTATGTTTTTGTATATAAAAGAAATAACTAAGAAGGATGGAGTTTAACTTCAATGCATGATCTCCAGTCTCTGATAAGAGACCAGGTCCAATCAAGTGGACTTTCTGAAATTACTATTTGTGTTTTTGTTTCAGCCTTCTCGAGGTAGTCAGAGTGGGATTATTAAATTTGTAATAGAATCATTGTTACGCGAAAAACATTATTTTGAGTATCTCTGACCGTTGCCGAGATCTGTGATTCAAAATTTATCCTGACTTAATGTTTTCGGTTCCGATCGGCCCAGAAAGCGCTTGCCCTCAACGTTCTCCTGAAGATAAATCTCCTTACGGCACGCTTGCATTCAGTTTTGTGAAAAAATTAGTATAAATTTAAAAAAGACTACATATCCATATTATAATAAGCCTTTTAAAAATTGCAATCTAAAGCAAAAGCACATGTAACGCGCCGTAAGGAAAGGGACCTTTGGGTTAAAAAATCGATTAGCAGATCGTTGATGCTATCAACAGTTCCCAAGTCGCTATTTTATATGTAAAAAGTAAATCGCCTATTTGAAAGTGTGCGGTTGCTCCAAAAAATCCAGCCCCACCACATTCGATACATCTTTCCGTTCTGTGTCCGTGTGACTCAAAATCTCATCTGACTCGCGGAACGCGGAGCAAGAAAATTTAGTCACAAGTGGAGGAGACAGATTTATAAAGCTCCGAATGTGCAGTTTTATGATGTGAGTGCAGTGAGATTATTAAATTTATAATAAAATCATTTTTGCGCCAAAAATATCACTTTTAGTTATTTCTCATCGTCATTGGGATCTGCGTCTCGAAATGAACTTGATGTGGCGGTCTCGTTCACTGTCGCCCTAGCACTTGCCCTGAACTTCACGTGGTCAGATCAAGGGCTCTGACAGTCTCGAACCAGAATAATAATTTATAATAATACGCATCACTACAATTGCGAAGTTCTCCTAAAACTTTTGAATATATATTTTTCAATACCGGGGCTAAGAATTGCAAATTCTATGCTCGTTTAAAAGAATTTAAGTTGGTGTTTTTTGAAAAGTTGACTTCTCCAGGCTACACACGGAATTCTTCGATTACCAACGAGCACGAAGACTTAAACTATAGCAAAAGGATCCGGAGACTTAAATGTTTCAGCGGGGATGCAGTCCTGACCTGTACCCGGACTCATAAGAACCATCATTTGGTTTCACACCAGAACCCTTAAGAAACACAAAGTTCCGAACACAAACCTTTCAGAACCTAAAGATTCGGGGTTCGGAACATGTTCCTAAAGGGGCACTAACACCTTGTAGGCTAGTTTTTAAGCTAATATATTTAGGAAATTATGGTGGAAAAACTGAAGAAGATTTCAGTACAAGACTTTTTCTATTCTTGCAATTTAACCGTGTTGAAACGGGAGTAGATCCAATGAGCATTAGAGCATTCGATCGCGCCTATAATTGGTGGATTTCTCTAATTAATATGAACGACGACAGGTTGCCTACAATTTGTCTGAGGTGCCTCTGCTAGTGGACCAGGCCAGTCGAGCACGTATAGAATTTATTTGGGATTCGCAATTAAGGTCACTTTTAGAATCTGTCGGCAAACTCGTTGAATGGAATGGTCAATGGAGTCACTCTTATGCGGTTAAATTAGGAAAGTGAAACAAAATAATTAAGTAGACAAATTATATGCTTAGCAAATTTATTGATCATGTGACGAAAACCATCTATACAGGACAATTTAGGAGTCTAAGACAATTGAACCTTACTGAACTTTATCTACCTATTATTTCAAGTATGGAAAAACCGGGTAGTAAGTCGATTATTACTTTCAGGCTCCACCAAGATCAGACTTTATTTACATGACTGAAAGTATGTGATTGATTCCAATAAATTATGCAGTCTACGTAAATTTTTGGATTTTAAGGATCTTTCTGATTTTTCACTTAGTTAGTGGAAGCTTCTAATGTGTCCCTTTCTTCCTATTCCTTAACAAACTTTTCACACCCTTTTTGGTGGTGGAAGGGGGACCTACAGTTTGAGATGGGTTCCGAAACACCAAGAGCAACAGCCTAAAGTACTTAGAGAACCTTTTTCTCTAGAGTTACCGGTCCCACGACTTTCCTGAGATGAACAACTCCCTTGCTTGGCTAGTGTTCACCGCATGGGCCACCGAGGCTCTTCCAGAGTGCGAGGCGGGAATCGAACCCGCAAGCCGACAGAGTGGGTCCAAAGCCTGCGCTTCAGCCCCCACGATCATCGCCCGACTTGATTTTTCACTTCATTATCCTATCTAAAATGAATTTAGAAAGCAGTACATTATAAAATACCTGGAAAGGTCAATAACTGACTTAGAATTAATCGAGCGCATTTAATTCTACGAAATATTGAAAAAATTAATGATAGTTTAACTACATTATGCAAGCATGAGTAACAGTTACATTTTGAATAAACTTACCTATAATTCCAAACTTAAAATGCCGATTATATTACAGATTCTTTAAAACTAATGACTGATATTACAAAAAACCTTACTGTTTGGCCTGTCTAAGATAAAAGATTCTTTTTTTAATCTTTCCAGTAGCTTAGTATTAAGAGTACCCGATTGGTAATTAATAGAATTGATTTCGTTCCCCAGCATAGCAAAGGAGATGGATCTTTTTCAAAGCTAAAAATCATCTTTAGATAAATGCTCATTATATTTTTAAAATAATCATTTAGCTTAGGAACTGTTTGAATAATGAAGTCCATTCAAGATATTATTAGTTTCGAATTTAGTGTGTTTTGATATTTGATTTCGCATATCAACTCTTAGCGATGAGGAAATAAATAGACGAATAGATGATTACAGACTCAAAAAGAGGATACTCAAGCGACTAATTAGAG
>JAAAKG020065962.1:0-17582 GCA_010014905.2 Druon quercuslanigerum
TTTGGATTATTTATTTTCAATGTTACTGATAATATAATAATCTAAATACATTGGTTTAGAATCAACCAAAAAAATTAAAAATCATATTTTCTCATTCATTTCAGATATTTTCATTTTCATAAAAGGCTGCGGTCGGCTTTACCCTCTGGCGGGGGGTAAATCCGACGAAATACATCTTGCAACAAATAATTAAATTAACAAATCATTGTTTTATTCATCTAATGCATACTTATAGAAATATTATAAGCAATAATGTAGGGCTTGAAATGAAAAAAGACCATTTAGGGCTGGGGACGTGAGAATTCTGAGTTGAGTGTGCGAGAGAGACAGAAATATGATAGGCAAGCCGCAAAGGGTTTGTATTTTCAGAAAAAGGGTATATAGTAAAGAAATTGTAAAAAAATCGCCTGCGAGGAAGTCATCATCAGGGGACCGTCATTCATGGTCAGGCATTGTTTGGAAACTGTTACCCTTACGGCGGGTAGTAGTTGGCGGGACGTAGGCTGCTTGCGCCAATTGACCTGTCTCTATTCCATGGTTCAAAAAAGTTTCTCTAATCCTACGGCTTACTTCCGCTAAACCTTATACCCCTTACAAAAATTAAATAATTTCACTTTCATCTTTTGACATGTGCCTGAGAACTAGAGTAATAAATAATATGTACAACAGACCACTCGATGCTAATGAGAAATGGGCGGAAAACTTTAGACTGTTTAGATGCAATGCTTACAGTTTAAACCCAATACTCTAAATTGAATGGAAAATTCCAAATAGTGCCGCATATATTTTTGAAGTACTACAATTCTATATACCGGTCGACAAACGCATGCGAATCATTTCACTTGCGATTTAATGCATGTTTTTATTCCTCGCATCCGAATATCTACATATTTATAGAGACTTTATTAGGCTTTTAATCTGAAACATACGCAAAAATAAATAAGCAAGCTTTCGTTAATGGGAAAATTTTTTAATTGGACTCTGATGCAATTACACAAAAGGAATGTGTAATTTCGTATGTTACGGCTTCCTCCTGTTTGAGATTAGACACAGCGGAGAAAAAGCAGAATCTTGTGCAATATAAATTACTTTAATTTTAATGTGCTGCATTACTCTCGTTATATTATTATGAGTAAATCAAAAAAAGATGGAAAAAAATCGGTCAATATTTACAATGTTAGCTGATTTTTAAAGTTTTATCTTCCTGACTCGTTTACCAATGCAAACATTCCACATAAGTGATAATTATTAACAATGTTTTTACATAAAATAGTCATAAGATGTCGAAATAAAAGTTTTAAATGTTGAAAATGTTTTATTGGAATTTTTTCCTGATGCAAACAATACATGGAGATAGTTTAGTTAGCTTAGTCAAAGTTACCCTACTTTAGAAGAATACTGTCTCGGTTAGTAATGATTATTTCACAAATTTACAATATGATAGTAGTCTATTAACTTTTCAACTACAAGTGTATGTATCTATCTGAACAATTTTTCTCAGAAAAATATGAAAAAAACAGTATTTAACGAAGTGTTTGCATGGAGTAAAATTACTGAAAGTAACTACCGATCCTAGCGGTACTTCCAACAATTTGCTAAAAATACTTCTCTGACGTCCAACGGATTTGCACGTTTGTTGAAATTCTGAATCGAATGACATATACTTTTAGGAGGAACTTTTTAAAATAAAAATTGAATTCAATAATTCTGCGAAAGTAGGATAACTTTGGCCAAGTATATTTTATATATTATAAATTATAATTTCATTTTCACATATATCCTTTCTACCTAATTTCTTCACGAATCCAGACATACCACATAAGTTATAATTAGTAACAATGATTTTGCACAAAATAGTCTCAAGATATGAAGAGCTGCGTTCTTTGAAAGATCATCTAAGGATTTTTCGGAAGGTTTTAAAATGCACCTCATTCTTGAAAGTCGAGTGCACTTTCCTCGGAAGTACAGCCAGGATCGGTAGTTACTTTCGCCAAATTTACTCCTTGCAGACACTACGTTGAATTCTGTTTTTTCATATATATTTGAGAAAAATGATTCAGATAGATACTTATACTTATAGCTGAAAAGTCAATATAGAATGCTCTCATATTGTAAATTTGTGAAATAATCATTGTGAGCCGAGATATTAGTCTTCAAAAGTAGGGTAACTTTGACTAAGCTTATTGTTAATATAATAAATGTTTATTAAAATTTCAAAATAATAGAGAAATAGAGCATTCTTTTCTGAATGCAGGCTGAATCATGACTTTTTTTTTACTACTAATAAGAAATCCGCATTCAGTAATATTTTTTCTGACAACATTCCAATAAAATTGTAATCTACAGTTTTTAATTTTGAGATATAAAAATTTCTCAAATTTTTATGTAATATCATTCAAGCTTATACAAAATAATTATTGTCAACAATTTTCTTAAGAGTCTTGTACAATTTATATCACAATTTAGTCCATAATAGAAGTTTTCATTTGATTTCAGTCTTTTTTCATTCTCATTCATGAAAGTGTAATGTAATAGTCCAAATTTCCGATAAATAATTTTTAACAGATCTTTACGTTTCGGCATTCGTAGAGTGCTGGAAATCATAAAATGTTATAGGTGTATGCCTGTATGCCTGTATGGTTACCTGAATGTCGTACTCACGCTAATTTTCGATTTTGAAGAATTTTTCTAATCAAATCAGCCTTTGATACACTTTTTTATGACCCTCAAGTGTCCCAAAATGAAGAACTTTAGACATTATATTTGAACAAATTTAGTTGGCTTATGTGAGAGCCGCAAAAACAATGCTTAGTTACCATTTAAAAAATCCTATATGGATTGTTAATAGTATATACAAATTTAATAAGCAAAGGCATAACTTAATCTTAGCCGCTTTAAATTGTCAAACTCTGAATTTGTTTGTGAAATTGTTTATAAAATTATAAAATATTATTATCTGATAAGGAATCATGTGTAAAGGGTTTTTCTAAGGAATTCAACATTAATTTCGTTGGAAAAACAAAATATGTTGGTTGAGAAATTACGAAAATCTGTATTTTTTATCAAATTTATTAAAACCCTTAACAATGATTGTTATCAGATATAAAAAATCGGACACACTATTTATTGCCGACAAATTTTTCAAAACAATTTTGTTAACGGAACGAAGTATTTAAAGCCGGAACTGGCTAACGAATTTGTTTATAAAACTAATAATCACTTTGGATTGTTTCTGAATAGTAAATAATTATTGTAATCATTAATTTTTTATTATAAAATAAACGAACGTTATATAATAATCCTTTAAGAATATTTCACGATTAAAGGCGAGTAGAAATAGATGGGAGGGAAAAAGACAGGGAGGTCGGTTTCCCCTTTCTCCTGAGGTACCTATTGTTGTGAAATAGATACTTTTTTTCTAACACTTTTTCTACGGTGACTACTCACCTTAAATCGTGAAATATTCTTAAAGGATTATTTCGCGAAATATCGACCTATTTCATTTTTATAAAGTGTACTTTAATCAAGTTGCAAAACTGCACATTTTGAGCTTTAAACCAACTCTCTATCATTATTTCTGTCCAAGATAAGATTGTGCGGGAAACGGTCTGTAATTAGTAAACAATTTGCCGACTTTAGGTTAAAAGTACTTTCCTCACAAATTATTTTTTTTTTACTAAACCTTATTATTTTAGAACCGTTTAAATCAAGCACTCTAATTTAAACTAAATTTTAGTTGAAAACTGATACGAAGAGGGTGCCCTCTAATTTGTATTTTAACACAAATACCTTCAACAAAATGTAACCTAATCCAGAAAATAATTACCAATGATTTAGCGTACCTAGTTTGAAACTAACAATGAAATTTGTACACAAATTTAAAAAATATTTTGAAATACGAGAAGGCTCCTTCGGAAGCGAGGGAATATAAAAATGTTCAAATTTACAAGTGTTCAATGCCAAACAAAAATTCGCTTTCAAATCAATTAATTAAAAAAAAAGTTTTTACTTGAGGCATTTCAACTTAAAAATGGACTAAATTTCGCAATCTCTAATTTTAAACATTCAAATTTTAAAGAAATTTTAATATGAAGAATTAAAATTCCACAACAAACAAGTTGTTTTTTTGAAACATGCGCAACTTGAATTAGAAAAAAATTACAGTTGGACATTTCAGATTTCAAGCAATATTAACTTAATGTTTATTTCACATGACAAAAAGTTTAATTTTTGCAAATATTAAAAAAGTTACGCCGCAAATACCTACGAATTATCACTAAGTTTAAAGCGTTATAAATGGAAATTGATACCCAGTTCTTTAAAAAGTAACTTATCTCATAAAAGTGTAACTTAGTAAGCCTATTTAGTTTTAAACCCATATTTAAAAAAAATAATAATTTTTGCAAGGGTGCTTGTGATTTATGTTTTGGCAATAATATAGATATCCTGAAATATAAAATATAAAAAAATATTACTCTTCTATGAAATAAATAAAATAGTTTAATCGTTTTTTTTTTTTAATATTTCAGTTCAGATTCGTTGCCCTTTCTTTAGCTTTCTCAAAACAGATAACCACTGAGAATTTGTAACATTTTAATTTTTAAAGGCTATTTACGGCGTGTATCGATCATTTTGAGACCAAAATAACTCTGCGGGGGTAGTTTTTAAATTTGATTTTTAACTATTATTTGCATATTATTAAGCATATTTTTATGTAAATGCATATGGTCAGTTTTTTAGAAATTTCTTCTTTTTATATCAGCATATGTCTAAACGTTAACCTAAAAAAAATCGAATGTTTTATCTCCTATAGTTTTACAAAATAACCTTCAAAAATTATTTTGTACAGAAAAATACATTACATTTTTTTTAAATCTAGTTTTTGTGAATGAGCTCATTTTCTGTATATCGCAGCTGAAAGTTCTACTTATGTAAGTTAAGATAGCTTAATTTTCTGCAAATCTAACAATAAAAATGTTCTATTTCTCATATACATCTGAAGTTGCAGCACGTAGTGGATGGAAAATTTTTTTGGACCATTTGACATTCAGATGTGTTCTCTCAACCTATTTGGACATTGTTGTAAAAATGAAGCTAAAAAAATTCCACATAAATTTATCGTTGCCAACTTTGAAAAAGACCTTCTATTTTTATTTAACAACAAAAATGAACAAAATTTTCTTTTCGATGAGTTCCGGTTTTCGAGAAATACTTGTATTGAAGCCAGAATACCTAGAATCGTAGAACAGGCACCCATAAGTAAAAATATATCAAATAAGGCTAAAGTGACAATACATAATTCTATATTTATACCGACTGTACTATACGGCAGCGAGACATCGGCCTATCAAGAAAAAGATAAGAGTAAAATTAAAGCGATGGACATGAGTTTCCTGCGCATAATATGCGGGAAAACTATGATGGGCAAAGTAAGTAGCGAGATGATTCTCAAAGAATGTGGTGTGGAAGAGACACTAGTTGACAGATGGAAAAGATATCGATTAATATGGTTCGGGCATGTTCAGAGAATGAAAGATGAAAGATTAACGAACCAAGTGTATCAAGGTAAAGTAAATGGCAGCGTGCCCAGAGGCAAACCGCGAGAAGAATGGTTAGAATGTGTGGATGAGACCCTAGTTAGAAGAGGCATAAGAAGCCACATAAACACGAGAGCTTGCATGACAAAATGCTTGGACGTGAAAGAAGCTAAAGAAGTATGCCAGCACGGAAAAAAGTACGCTGTAAGATATACGCGGAAAAGCGATGAAATATTATTCTGTGGCGCAGTAATGGAGCCTTTCGTGCAACCACAGAGTAATTCTTACACTTTGGGAGATATTAGTGAACCTCACTGCATCAAAGTGCAAGATTTACTCTGTGAAATTGTAAATTCGTATCCAAATCGAATGGGGATGTGTGATAACTTAACAATGTCACCCAGTAATCCCTTCTTTGTAGCGAGCCTACTTTGTAGTGGAGCTTACACTTTCGCTTCGTAACCCTTGCTTCTTTAGGGACCAAAATTATAGTTTCACTTTAAAAATCTCTCGAATCAACAAGCAGAAGCGACAGTTTTCCCGTGCGAGGCATATACTTTGAGCCAGTTACATCACAAAGTTCATACAGATAACACACGAGAAACGTATTCTTCACTTATCTAACGCACATAAACCTAAATCTAAAACCTAACTTAACACTACTGTATATAAAGCAATTCCCTAACGCATAATATCGCACGCTGGGTATATCAGTCGAAATGGTCCTTATATACTAACCAGAAAAATTCTCATCGCTTGTGAGAAACGACCAGTGCCAGGCCAAAAATCAGCGTTGCCTTAAGTGATATTTAATTTTCTTACTTCAACATCGATTTTTCAGTACACATTTACTTTTTGTGGGTTTTGTAAGGGCTGGAAGATTGATAATATGAGTAACATAAATATCTTTCTCTAAGATAGATTTAAACATACATATAAACATGAATTGTAATTGGAGCCGAAAAACTCCATTTTGTTAGTTATAACAGAAGATATTGCACTAATTTTTGTCTTTTTCCCACCCTTAAAGTTTAAAAGTTAACAAGTCAAATATTATTTTAAATATTAAACTATTTGGAAGAAAATAAACTTTCTCGTTAAAAAATCCTATTTTTGAGTTGAAAATTCCACATTTTTGTAAAAAATTCATATTTTTGGTTAAAAATTAACTGTTTCGTTGAAAATCATTTATTTGGGTTACACATTTAACTGTTCTGTAGATGATTAATCTTATTGGCTTGAAAATTCAACAATTTTGTTAAAAAATAATGTATTTTTTGAAAATTCGTCTTTTTTGGCAGAACATTAATCTTTTTCGTAGACAATTTATTTTTTTGGTCGAAAGTTTAACTATTTGGTTATAAGCTGAAATAATTTATTAAAGTTAATTTTTTTTAGATTCACCTCTTTGTTTAAAAATTTAACTCTTGTTGAAAATTCGCTTTTATTTCGTTAAATTGGAGCCCAAAAAATTTCATTTTGTTAGTTACAAAATAAGATATTACATTTATTTTTGACTTTTTTTTACTCTTAAACATTCGCGAAACAATAAACGTTTTAGGACTTTAATCGGCTTGTATTGTAAGTAATTTTTAATAGGATTTGCCGATGAATATTTTTCTTTAATTAAAAGAATGTTTTTTTGAAAAAAGAATATTTTCTCTGAGTGTATTTAAATTATCACTAGATGAAACAAAAGTTTGGGTCATCCTTAAAAATAAATATAATTTATTTCAAAACTTTTAATGACTTTATAATTTGACCAGGGCGTAACTTTGGTCTTCTTAAATACAACTTTTATAATATTGCTTTAAGATGAGTCTATACAACATTTGTGGTTTTACTTTATATGGTTCATCCCAAAAATTATCCATTTGCTGCTTTCATCATATTCTTTAATTTTCAATTTTTCTAAAATTTATGCAAATTTAACAAAAAAATTTTTATTTTAAACTTTTTGAAATTGTAATTTACAGATGAATGCCAAAAAAGTTTAAAAGTTTAAAAATGTCTTATTTTTATTAGCTATATCTGTTAAGAAATAAAATATTTTAATATGAGATTCAAGGAATATTTCTTTTCGTTCAAAACTATTTTCGTATGTAAGTGATAGAAATCCATAGAAATTTTTCTTTGTAAACTTACTTCTTTTTTAATTTCTAAAAAAAAATTTATGAAAATTCCTTCCCGCTTCTTATTTATTTTAAAATACTTTTCATATGATTGAAAAAAAATCAATTAGAATTAGACAAAAAAATAGACAAAGTAATGTACCTAGATATTTTATTTTTAGTTTAATGATATAACCTAAAACGGAAATTGAACTAAAGTTTGCGTTTTAGATTTTATGCACAAAAAAAATAGTTGGGACCCTTGTATATTACCTTATTAGCACTTATAGCGCATTTATTAATTTCTGCCGTAATAATTAATATCTCCCGTACTAAGGAAAAACTTACGTAACTGACTTCGTGATTACGGTCTATTTTCTGAGAACTGAAAATGTTAAATTCAGCCTAAACGACACTGCCACTTACGTAAGATTTTACTTCGTGCGGCAGATATGAAGTTTATTATGATCTAAATACATCTTTTAGTTTTAATTAGAAAAATAATTATTATTTAATAAGTAATTATGAAAATAAACTTAATATTGCAAAAAACAAAACAAATCTCGCTCAGCAAATAAGACTGTTTGAAAGTGGAGATATTATAATCTCGCCCAGTAACATTTATTTCCTCGGTTTACACTGTACCTCCAACACTCTCAGTTAGCACTTGACGCAGTACAAAAAAGAGATTTTACAATTTCACACTGCGAAATTGGTGCAGGGTGAGGCTCTATATTGATATACCGGATTACTATTTCAAACTGCACTATCTACTTTGTATCCCACTACCCATCGCAGTATGAAAGGGGATAGCTTGTAAGTTGTAAACTGTATAATTCATCATTTTTAATTCACAATCAAAAAAAATAAAGTCTACCAGCTTGTGAGTGAAACTTTACAATGTGGAGCAGTCATTTAAACAGCGTGTACAAGTACTATTCCACTCTACAATGTCAAACTGTAATAGCTGCTTTATGTATTACTACAAATGGTATTTCGACTAGTATACTTTCAGATTACTGGTTCCCACTGCATTCAATACCGTGAAAACTGCTCATTTCAGAGTGGGTATGCCTTAAACCTCAGCTTTACTGTTCGAAATCGTACATCTTACAGTGTACTTTTTTCCACGAGGACAGAAAAGTATGGCGGCAAATAGTTAATAAAAAGAGTGTCTGTAGAGTGAATGATGCCTGAAAGAAAAGACGTTGGATACTAATGGACCCAAGTGGGGAACCTCACATGACGACTTCGTAAGGTTCTTTACTTGGGGTCATTGCTAGAGAGATTGATCAGCAACCTGGGTTGGAGCAGTGTTGCAGAACGACCGTGTTATTTAAATAAATAATAGGAGAATTCTACATCAATCTAAAAATTATATAACCCCTTCCTCACACGACTCCCTTCCCCACCGAGTGAATCATGCATACCCTGATAGGGAAATAGCTTAATGATGTAATAATAATAATAATAATAATAAATAATCGTGGCCTCGGTGACGTGGCTCAGTTGGTTAGGCGTTAGGACTTCACCTCAGAGGTCCGGGGTTCGATTCCTGAGAAGGTACTTCTGAAAATTTTTCTATGTACCTTTACCGAGGTTCTGGTGGCTCTGAACCCACCTTAAACTGTAGGTTCCTCCATCGTGCACTTCTTAACTTAAGGTAACGTACGAGTGCGCAAAGAAAATTCCCGATGAGAACTACGGCAATTCGAGAATCGGTGGGGGAAAAACGCGTAATCTAAGGGGCGATTAAGGAAATGTTGCGAAACAAAGGAAAAAACTTTTCGAGAGTAGAGAAACGCGAAAAGCGCTCTCAGAGAAAAGCGTGTCGCGGAAGTCAGATTCTTCGCGAATTTCCAGTGCTAGTTCGCGAGCTAGGAAGCAATTAGAAATTGAACTCAAAAAGGCGGAAGAGCTTGACAAGATTAAAAAGGAGGCTGAACGCAGACGGAAAGAACTCGTCGAGTTACGCGCGCGAGTACGAATTGCGGAGATCGACGAAATCGCGGAAGATTCAGAACATTGCTCAACCGACAGTGAAGATATGTTAGAAATGCGCGAAGATCAGGATCCAGAAAATTGATCGATATTATCAGAAAAATCGTGCACGTCAAAAGTCAAAGGGTAGATAGCAGGCAAGGGGTCGAATTCGAGAGTTAAATCGACAGAAAATTTAGAAAAGTCGGCTTTACAAACTTCAATGACGTTCCTGCATCTAGTGGGAATATTGCGGAATGGCAGATGTTTATTAGCACGTTCAGGAAAACGTCAAACTTATGTAGATTTTCAGACGAGGAAAATATGTTTCTCTTAAGAAAATGCCTCAAAGGAGAGGCACCAGAAGCGGTAGAGTCATTGCTCTTTGTTCCCACAAAAGCGAATCAAGTAATCCGTACTTTAGAGAGAATATTCGGTCGACCGGAATACATTATTTAAAATATTTAAGAACTAGCGGAATAGCGTGGAGAGTATTATTGCGAATCGCTTCGGTGACTATGACATATCTGAATGGCTTAATTGAAACTTATGCCATGCTTGACCCCGAATCGACGGTGTCTTTGATATCTGAAAAGGTCGCAAATTACTTAGAGTTAACGGGTAAGAGAGAACCATTGGGAGGGAAATTCTTAATGAATGCGAGATTTTTGGTTGGTAAATCCAGGCGTGTGAAATTGACGATAAGAGGCAAGAATAGTGCAGAATTCGTGCTAGAAGGCATACGGACTATGAAAGACCTCAAACTACCTGGACAGGTAATTAGGGCTGCATTAGAAAGGTGGTAACATCTGGAAGGTTTAGAAATAAAAAATGTGACAGGTGCAGTACCGCAACTTCTTATCGGTGAAGTCAATCTGGATTTGCTACTGTTTGAGAGAAGCGGTAGAAAAGAAAGCTCGTTTGCTTCACTTTCCCCTCTGGGCTGGATCCATCACGAAAGATACGAATCTGAAGGAGTAGATGAGAGGGAGTTTGTGAATTGCTGCCAATCAACTAAGTCAGTTCGAATTAACGAACTTTTGCGAAATTTCTGGACAGCTGAGTCGTTCCGATTGAGACCCACGGAAAGGGATTTATGGCCAATCAAAGATCAGCGGGCGGAAGAGTCGGCAATTAATTTGAGACTGGTTTGCTGTGGAAAATTAAAAGTGATTCTTTACCAAAAAGTAAAGAAGTGACTGAACGTTGAATTCGTTCTATTGAAAATAAGATGAAGAGGGACGAAGGTTAACGTAAACAGAATTCAGATAAGATAGTGGAATATCCAAATAAGGTATACTGTCGTCAGCTGTCCTAGGAAGAAGCTAAAGAAATGCCCCTACGAACCTGGTATCTACCGCACTTCGCCATCGTGAAACCGAATAAACCCGGAAAGTTAAGACTGGTTTTTGACGCGGCTGCTAAGTTTCAAGAAGTAAGCCTGAACGATAGGCTCTTATAGGGGTCAAAAAATTTATAATTCCCTTGTAGGCCTACTTCTGTAATTTCGTGAGAAATCTGTTGCCATATGCGGTGTCCTACGTGAAATGTTTCAACAGATAAAGCTCAGAAAGGAGGATTGCAGTAGTCAGACATTCTTTTGGCGAGATCCGAATAATGGGAAGTTAGTTACTATAGAAATGATAGTGATGATTTTTGGGTCCGTGTCCTCGCGTTACGTTGCGCAGGAGATAAAGAACTCAAATGCGTGCGAATTTAAAGACACATATCCGGAAGCATTAGAAGCAATCATTTTCAAGCATTATATGCACGATTACCTCGACGGCACTGACACCGTGGAAGAGGCAATTTTGAGAGCACATGAAGTTGCTGACATTCACAGAAAAAGAGGTTTCGAGATTAAGAATTGGGGGTCAAATTATCGAGAAGCGCTTTCTACATTGCCAGCAGCAGGAGGAAGAAATTTCAAATTCGACCACGAAGAAACTCAAAGAATCCTCGGCGTAATCCCAGACGTCGATTGTTTCACGACTTACAGTAAGTTCCCGAAACTGAAGAAGGCTCTCCTCAATCCAGAAAGAACACCGGCGAAACGAGAAGTACTGAAACTCGTCATGTCAATCTTCAATCGTTTAGGTCACTTTGATGTCGCTTTAGGGCTTGAGCTTTCTTCTAATGACTTTAATGACTATGTTGGCGATATCACTGCTTTTGACAGGGTTTCCCATGCTAGACAGGCAGATAACGAATAGGAAAGGGACTAAGCAGAACACCAAACCCCATAAATCATGGAGAGTATATTAAAGATTTTGTAACGTTTGTCGCTTTCCGAGGATCGTCGGGGCGCTTCTGGAGCCGCCGCTGGGGGCCACAGCATGCAGGACGGTAGTGATGGTGAGCTACGAGATGGTCAGGCACATCTCACTAATCAAACAGCTGGCTAGTAAGAACATCTGCGACAAAGAGGATTTGATGCGTCTCTATTTCGAAAGTGCGAAGTTTGAAACAAAAATTGATTGATTGGTTGATTTGACGTGAAAAAACGACGGCAATGAATATCAGTTAGAGGAAGCCGTATCACACAGTCAAGCAGGGGTAATTGATGTCCTTCCTGAACCTGTTAATGATCCAACACCACCAAATCCTCCAGAGCTGGATGGCCTTATAAGAACAGAGGTAGAAGCAGAGATTCAGCAACCAAAAAAGCGAGGAAAGTGGATATACCATATGAACAAAGGTGTTAGACGCCTCTATTTTTTGGCTGAGAAATGTGGGCAAAGTGTGAGGAGAGAACATCATAGACTCTTCTTACTTAAATACCCAGAGCTAGCCACAAAAATAAATGAGCAGAAATTGGCAGATCAAAAACGCTCAATGTCTGTAAACAGATTGCTTTCAGCTGTTAAAATAGCTGCTATGCAAATGGAAGTGGACCAACAGCTTCCTATTGATAAACTCCCCTTGGAAGATGTGGACAATGAAAATTTTATTGAATCTGAAGGCATAGGTGTTAGGGATAATGAACATCGTTTACCGGATCCATTAGAACAACATCCGGATATTGATAATGTTGTTGTGCATAGCGAAATCCCAGAAAAATTACAGCACGTTGAAAGGAATTTCGTTCATGCTTTTCTAGAGTTCAGATATGTAGATCCAACACATGATTTGCGTGTACTACAGCAATGTTTTACCTACGTATTTAAATGTAACACAATCTGCTTTAGAGGTGCAAACTCTTGAACACTGCGCAGCTGTGGCAACCGATAGAACGTTGGGCCGTAGAACTAGGCCTCAAAATGCAGTTTTTGTCCCAGCAAGGAATCGAGATCCACCATGGAAGATCAGGTTGGATATGGATGTCAGCAAAGTAAGGTGCAAATTAAGTCGATTAACTTCATATAAAAAAGGAAATAGAACCAGAAAGTTGATAAACCATGTTAAAAAATCATCCACCCTCGGCGTATCGAGAGATTAACACCATCAATATTGGATGAAATTATGGACTTCCAACGGCAAAGACTTGATGTTATTTTAGCCAGACTGCGTCGGTACAAGAAAAGTAGTGCACGAAGGCAACAAAATCGAAACTTTTAGGCAGATGAAAGAAGGGTCTACCGTGAACTGAGTGTAAAGCAAAATAACCAGGAAGACACTGAAGTCCATTAATTGGAAGAAATTACTAAATGCTGGTCGGATGTTTGGAGAAAAATGAACAGACGCAATTTGGACACTGCATGGTTCAAAATGGAGACAGCAAGGGCAGGCAATAGCCCTAAATTGCAGCTGAAAAACATTACAGCTTTAGATGTTTCAGCGTTCTTAAAAAGGTCGAGTAACTGGAAAGCTCCAGCTCCGGACATGGTGCACAACTTCTGGTGCAAGTACCTGACGAGTGTGCATTATGCGTTGGCAAGGTGTTTTCAGAACATGATAGAACACCCAGATCTAATACCAGGCTTTATGCTTCAAGGCACTACGTATATGTTACCTAAAAAGCCAGATGCTCAATATCCATCTGAATTTCGACCGATAGCCTGTCTTGCAACAATTTATAAATGTCTTAAAGCTATCATTGCAGATAAGGTATATTCTCATTGCGGCGAGAATGACATCCGTACAAAAGAACAAAAAGGATATTGTAAAAACTCTCGAGGTTGTAAAGATCTAGTCACTATAGACGCTGTTGCCATGACTCGAGCTCGTAAGCACCAAAGGAACTTACACATGGCATACATTGACTAGAAGCAAGCTTTCCCTTTCGTGCCGCATAACTGTTTGCTTGAAGTCTTAAAACTTTACAAGATCTACCAACGCATTGTTGACTTTCTAAGTCATGCGATAAAGCTCTGGGGTACAATAATCAAGTATTTTGATCGTGGACAATCAAGAATAACTATATAAATACGCATTAAGACAGGTATATTTCAAGGAGAATCCTTCAGTGCACTATGGTTCTGTTTAGCGTCAAACTCATTGAGAAAACACTAAACAGCATGTCTCATGGGTTCAGAATTCATGATAATGAGGATGGTCATCAAGTGACCCATCTTATGTTCATAGATGACCTGATACTGTACGCTAGTTCCCTGCCCTTACGATAAAGCACCGAATGCACTGCAAAAATTCAGCGATTGAAAGGGTTATTCAACCACGACACATAGGGCGCAGGGGCCACTTATATGTCAAAAAACTGCGTGAGTCACAAGTTATACAGTTGCGAGACTATTTTATCAGCAAATGAAATGTTGTGCTTTACAGCACCATCTGTAAAGCGGATCTTGACTACACGCCTTTGAATTTGTCCTCAGATGGGGCCTTGAATATCAGAGCAGGAACCATGGGGGAATTAAAAGTACCATGAAGGCAGAAGGCTATCCATGACGAGCTCTCCAAAACGTTATATCAACATGAAGTGGACAGTGAGGCATCCAAAATTTGGCTAAGAAAGAATTTTCTGTATCCAGAGATGGAAGGATTCGTCATCGCGATACAGGACAAGGTTATCAGCACGATGAATATCGCAAACACGTGTTACATCAAGACGTGGTTGACCGGTGCCGATTATGTGGAGATACCATCGAATCCATACGGCGCATTGTTGATGGATGTCGCGTAATGGCTCAGAGAGAATATACGCACAGACATAATGATGTAGCAGGCATTATACATCATCAACTTGCCCTAAACCTAGGACTCATAAAAGAACTCCCGTTTTGGAAAGCGATAATTACATCTTATATTGGGATGCTACAATCGAGACGGATCATTACATCTAGGCCAATCGACCTGACATCGTGATGTCAGAAAAAGAAGGTGCTATAGTCTACATCATCGACATTGCTTGTTCACTTAACCGAAATTTGCGGTCAACCTATACAACCAAGATTCTCAAGTATAGCGAGTTAAGGCATGAAGTAAACACCATAAGGAGGAATGTGAATCATGCATCTATTCATCCCATTGTTATTTCAGCTATAGGCAATGTGTACGCAAGATGCACTGCACATCTTGAACATTTAGGAGCCAGTAGGGTATTGGCAGCAGCTCAGAGGCCGGTTTTGTTAAACACCTGTCACATTGTAAGAAATTTTCTTGATCATCAGGAAGCAAGCGACTAAGAACCTGTGGAGTGGCAGGTTGTAGCTCTAAGAAAGCATCCAGGGGTGACTTTTGTCACCTCCAACGCTCACGGCCGCTCGTAATTGGATACCTACCGCATCATCGCAGGAAGTATCAAGCATCGTATTAAATGAACTTATAACATCCTGATCTTATCAGTCACTTGATTTAATCCGTGGCTATGATGTATAACCGGGTTCACCCAAGTAAAAGTTTTGGATAAATAATAATAATGAAGTAACTATCCAGAAAAGTCTTCTGATAGCTTAGAGGCTGTCCATTACTTACGTAAGGCAATTTTAGGCAATTTTTGATCCCCTCACGCCCCAAGATAAGATAAAGTAAGATCTTTGTACCCCCCCCCCTTCCCCTTCAACTTACGTAAGATTTTTACCATAAATTTAACAAAGAAAAGTAAAACTAATTTTTTTTAAAGCTTATTTATTCAGAAAATAGTCCGACACAGTGTGATACAGTCAACTGACCAAACTGAAGTGAGCGTCGTATTGATTAGCTGACCGAGATGCGAGAGCACTCTTTCCCCAACTCAATTTGAAAATACGACTTTTAGGTTACTGATCTTACGTAAGATCCTCTTTGAATTCATTTTATGTTATCGTAAGATATCGTAAGATTTTTGTGACCCCTCCCACCCCCCTAAATTGCCTTAAGTAAGTAATGAACAGCCCCTTATCAATTGTTTAAAAAAATTGAATTTATTATAAGCAAATAAGTGAGTGAAAATGGATTCATTAGGATTCGCAGTTATTCGTCAATGGATACGCACTTAAGTTGAACAATTTATAAAAAAAAGTTTTTAAATGAATTCATTAAAAGTAACAAATAATTCGTTATTTATAAACAAATTTTATAAATCATTATCCACAGCACGTAATTTTGATAAAATAGAGTAAATTTCTTCTATTGAATCGGCGAAAAATTATAAGAAAATGTAATTTGCTTATCGGATTTAGTCATCCAATAATAATTGAACGATCGGCTATTAATATTGTTATCAATAATTTGATAGACAAATTTTTCGATTATAAAGCAAGAAATAAATTAAGAAATGATACATTTTAACAATGTTTGCGAATTTCGAGAAAGATGAACCCTGAATTATTCATTTTTCCTCATGTGTTTTCAATAAACTTCCTTTTCGCATTTTCTCGCAAAATAAATTAAAAAAACCCAATGAGAAAATCCAATTGTATTTGATAAAAAGTAAATCTTTTTGGATTATATGCTTTTGTTGCAAATTCATCTCTATGTGGTAGAAAATTTGTAAATCTTGTTGATAATGGTTGGGCATTCTTCCTCAGGTGTTGTTATGAGGGCATCACGCAGCTCCTTGCAGCTATTTATGACCATTTCGACCTCCTCTGGTTTGGGCGGGTGGTCGACAGCAACTGGAGGGTCTTGGAAGAGTTGAGATATGTCAGAGAGAAACTGTTGGTTTTCTCTGACCTACTTCTCTCTCCGCTCTAAACTTCTCTTAGCGTCAGATAGTATCCGTATTCCCTTAACAAAATGCTGCCTGCTGGTCTGCAGCTTTGATTTGTTAAGTGTGTGATAATGGATCCGGAGTTCGCGCGCGAACTTTCGAACCTTGGCGGCAAGAATCCCGCCCGAAGTTATATAGTCAATCTCACACTGAATGCGGGACGCGTACTGTCTTGCTCAGCTTATCTTTATGGCGATTCGATGCATTCCTCTTTTGGTCTTATGATCAAACGTTGATTTTGTTTTACGGTTCGCATCGACTAAAGCCCTCGCTGCATTAAAAAACACAACAGCTGATAGTCCAAAGGTCGGAATCTTCGAAAAATTGTCCACGAAGCTCTTCATCCATTTCAGCGAGATCTTTAGGCTTAGATTTATCAGTTCGCACAGTCTATGTGGTGTGTACTCGCCACCGTGTTTAAGCATTTCAAGTTTAATACTGTCTACCCCGGAAGCTTTACCGTTTTTCAAGTTCTTGATTATATCCCTAACCTCAGTGACACAGATTTTCTAAATCGAATTTTCTAACGCATTGTGTTCTACATCGCATTTGTGGTTTCCTATATCTTCATCTCCGGAGTGTCCCCTAAAAATGGTCTCTGAAAGCGTCTCTAACCCCGCCTGCCTCATATTGCATTTCTCCTTTGCTATTTCTCATGTTGAAAATTCTGTACTTTTAATTCCTTTCATTGCTTTATAAAGTAGTTTCTTGCTTCCTGCAAAGTCGTTTTGTATTTTCTTCTTTTCTTCTGCTTTAATTTTATCTTTACTTTCTTTAATTACTCGATTCCGTATCCTCTTTTTGCGTCTGTAATCATTTATACGTCTATTTCTTTCCTCATCGCTAAGACCTGTCATGTTCAAAGTT
>JAAAKG020065973.1:5943-17582 GCA_010014905.2 Druon quercuslanigerum
TGACCAATGGTTCTTCCAAGTTTAAATTTCCCCTGCCAGTCTTAATTAAAACCGATTATTAGCCCATGGTTCTCTTGAATTTAAATTTCTCCTGTCAGTCTCAATGTTAACCCATTCTTAACGCATGGTTATCTTAAATTTAAATTTCGCTTGAATTTAAATTTCGCTTGTCAATCTCAATTTTAACCCACTATAGACCAATGATTCTTTCACGTTTAAATTTCTCCTGTCAGTCTCAATATTGACACATTATTGACCCATGGTTCTCTTGAGTTTAAATTTATCATGTCTGTCTCCATGTTGACCTATTATTGACCAATGGTTCTTCCAAGTTTAAATTTCCCCTGCCAGTCTTAATTAAAACCGATTATTAGCCCATGGTTCTCTTGGATTTAAATTTCTCCTGTCAGTCTCAATGTTAACCCATTATTGACCCATGGTTATCTTGAATTTAAATTTCTCTTGTCAATCTCAATTTTAACCCATTATAGGCCAATGATTCTTTAAAGTTTAAATTTCTCCTGTCAGTTAGCTAGTGTAACCTATTGTACTTAACCCTTTAAAATCTAAGCCTCTCTAAGGAGGCCAGTTTTCTCCATGTATGCGCATATCGCTGAATAGGAGATATCTTCGAAATCCTCTGGTTCGCAGAAGTGATTACCAAAATGCTTCACTCTAAGGCCCACTAGCACATCACAATCACATAAGATGTGATGCGCCGTCTCCTCCCGGAAGCCACACTTTCGACAGCGAGGGTTGCTGTCGACCTTCATATTACTAAGGTGCTTCATTAAGTGGCAATGGCCCGTGAGCATTTCTACCACTATCTTCACCTGCTTTCTTTCAATGTTCAGGAGTTTCTTAGATTTTCCTGAGCATGGTTCTTTGATAAACTTTTTCGAGTGCATCATGCCCTTAGCCATCCTCCAATACTCCGTATACTCCGTCAGGAGCCACCTTTCGATGGCATGCCTAGCCGAAGCATATGAGATCCCGCAGTATGGTTCAGGTCCATTGAGGATCTTCGTAGTCCCATTTCTTGCAAGCATATCTGCTCTTTCGTTGCCCTCAATGTTCTCATATCCGGGAACCCATATCAATTTAACCCAGTTTTTACCAGACACTCCGAGAAGTTCTTTAAGGCAGTTCCATACTAATCTGGATTTAAACTCCTTTGATTGGAGGGCCCTCAACGCAGCCTGACTGGCAGAGCATATACAAACTTGGTGATTTATATAACCCCGCTTGCGATTGTTATCTCAGTACTGGGTTTCATGCCATATATTCCAGTTCCGGATCCTAAGGGATCTCTTGAAACGTCTGTGTACCAATCGAGTCCTCCCTTAGTGAATAAGTTTTTTCTCCTTTGCCCATCATGCCAATCTTCCCTGGTTGAAAATACCACTTTGAATGGTTTCATGAATGAGTATTCTTTCAGCATGTAGCAGGTCAACGTCTTCAATATTACTATGCCTCTCTTTAAGTGAAAGTCTATATGTCTCCTGTCAGACTCAATTTTAACCCATTATTAACCCATGAATCTCTTATGTTTCAATTTCTCCTGTCAGTCTGAATATTGACCAATTGTTCTTGTTGGCCCATTATTGAATAATGGTTCTTCCAAGTTTAAAATTCTCCTGGCAGTTTCAATCTTGATCTATCATTGACCCATGATTTTTTTATTTCAAAACTTTAAATTTATCCTTTTAGACTTGAAATCTTATATGATAGGCCCAATGTATTCTTGTTTTTATCAAAGTTTATATTTCTTCTGTAGGTCTCAATGGACACCCATGTTACTCCCAAGTTTAATTTTTTCCTGTCAGTCTCAATCTTGACCTATTATCAACCCATGGATCTCTTAGGTTTGAATTTCTCCTGCCAGTCTTAACATTTACCGATTATTGACACATGATTTTCTTAAGAATAAATTTCTCCTGTCAGTCTCAATCTTAATCCATTATTGGCCAACAGTTCTCTCAGGTTTAAACTTTAAATTTCTTTTTTTAGGCTAAACATCTTCCGTGGCGGGCATATTGTATTCTTGTTTCGATCAAAGTTTAAATTTTTCCTGTCAGTCCGAATGTTGACCCATGGTTCTCTCAAATTTAAATTTCATCTTGCAGTCTCAATCTTGATCCATGGTTTTCTAATACATACAATTTCTCCTATCAGTCTCGATTTTGACCTATCAATGACCCATGGTTCTCTTAGATTTAAAATTTATATTTCTCATTTTAGGCTTGAAACCTTTTTCCGTGGATGGCCGATTGTATCCTTGTTGTGATCAAAGTTTAAATTTTCCCTAGCAGTCTCAATATAGACTCATTATTGACCCATATTTTTCTTATTTATAAATTTCGCCAGTCAGTTTCAATCTTGACTCATTGTTGATCCATGTTTCTCTTATCTATAAATTTCTCCACAAATTTCTCTCTCAATCCATAATTTCCTTAGTTTCAAACTTTATACTTATCCTTTTAGACTTTAAATCTTCTTATGTGATGGGTCCATTGTAGCCTTGTTGTGCTCAAAGTTTAAATTTCTGCTGTCAGTTACAATCAATACACAGTTACAATATAGAGTTAAAATTAACCTATGATTCTCTTAAGTATAGATCATAAAATAACCAATACAATTCCACTTTTTCTGTACTATATAATTGTATTCTTTATCTTCTAATCTAAAATTTAAGAAATTAAAACTAGAATCAAACCAAATTTAAAATCTATCTAACGTTCAATAATCAAGTTAATGTATAGAATTCCTAAAAATAAAACCAAAACTTCAACGACCAAATTTGGACAATCACCATTTAATGCTTTTATTGGAATTTAAAAGATCATGGGATTGCGCTTTCTATATTGCAATCTTCAGCCGCGGTTAAACCATTGTTCTGACTGTAATTTTTGGCTATTCCCTTCATACCGATGGACTCTTGACCGCCTAAATCCGACTTCTGATCCTCCGACTTTGATACTACTAATTTTAAAACATTTTTGCATTCACGTTTTCGACTTTTCGGCCCCAATATTTGCAGTTTCAGTAAACGACCCAACTCGAGAAACACACTGTACAAAAATTAAAAAATCTTACCTCTTCTTCGAGGCGCACAACATTTCCTTGTGCATTAGTGAGCGCAGTGTCCAAAATATCGATATGTGTGCGTTGCTCCTGCAAAGTTGCTCTTTGCGCGGCAAGTTCGATCTCCTGTCTCTCCTTCGCCGCCGCGAGTTCCTTATCTGAAAAAAACGACAATAAACATGACATAAATGCAGTGAAAAAAAAGCTAACCCACTGAGAATGAGCAACAATAACATACTCTGCGTGATAAGCTGTCCAATGAGTAATTCACGTTGCGTTAATTCTTTGCGCATCGATTCGACAATCGGCGGAGTATCCGTCCTCGATGATAACAAATCGATTTGGTCCCTCAAAGCGCGATTCAATTCTGTCAGCCTTCTGCAATCGCTCTGAAGTCTTAGTCTCGCTGCTCTCTCGAGCTTCTCTCTCCGCTCACAGGATGCGGCGAGTTCCTCGTGCGCGCGGTGTACCTTCGCTATTTCCTGTTCGAGCTTCTGAGATTTTGCTACTTTATTATAGCAGCGCTCCAACTCCAGTTTTAAGGCACTATTCTCCTGAATTACTATCTGGACCATCGCGGATGGCGGCCAGATTTCACCAGCAGAGGTCTCGATATCTTCTCTGCCTTTAGTTTGAGGCCTGGATAATAAAAATTACAAAACTAAGTATCACTGAGAAAACCAGGTCCTAAAATATTATTGCATACTCCGAAAAAACTTTTATTAATTTGAAGCAGGATAGTAAATTGACAAAAATAATTACCTGGGAGAAGTAGTTCGGGGATCGTAGTTCTCCATCTCGACTTTGCCGATTCGCGACAAATCGGGTTGTGAACGGGAGAGAGTTAGCTTTTCGGTAGGCCCAAGTAATCGGTGTTTACTTTTCAGGGGCAGTAAGGTTGTCGTATACGACGGAGGAGGTCTGTCTTCATAATCAGTTTGCTTTCCTCGATCATTATCTCGCATTCGCACATCTATACTACTGTCATTGCCGGTGAGTTTACTGTAGGAAGGAACCTTAACTTCTTTCGCAAGATGTTTCAGGACCTGTGACTGGCTCAGATAATCGTCAGGTATATCGGTGATTTCCTGACAGCCTCCACTTCCCGGTTGTTCGTAGAGATGATCGTCATGCGGCAAACTCGATAGCGATTGCATCGTAGGGCTGTTAGAGTGCCCCTTGCCTCCACCCTCGCAATACAAATACCCCATCTCGCCATGGTCCCTTACGAGAGCCGATAGCCTGCGAATAGATTTATTACTTGGTGAAAAGAATTGCTTCCTTAAGCCTAATTTTCGCGACGCCCCAAGCCCCGTACTGATAATCAGCCTCTTGTTTCGAGAAAAATAGGATATATGTAATGGAAAAACAGATCATACCTTCCTGAGGGCGTCCAAGACGATTCCTCATTCGCGTTGTGTATGATGAGAGTATTGTACGAACTTGTAGAAACATCTAGACTACTTCTATTCGACCCGACACTCGTGCGACTACTTAAGCTGTCTTTTAGACTATTTCTGTTGGATCCGTTGATACTGTCCTTAAGACTATTGCGATTTGAGCCATTTAGACTCTCCTTCAGACTATTTCGATTCGATCCGGATAAACTGTCTTTTAGACTATTTCTGTTTAACAGATTCCCCTGAACACACAATGAATATTGTTAAACTTATATAATAGTTTGTCCCGCCAACAAAGGATGTGTATAGAATAGAAATAAACGTTCGGACATAAAAGTCGCGAGTTCAACTTCCGACTCACACATTCGTGCTTCGTAACAATTTCAACTCTATTGCGATTTCAGATAGTTGTAAAGTCATGCTCGCTAATTGTTCAAATTCGTCAGAAAATTCGAAAACGCTACAATTATCTTTAATTATTACTGTTGCAATGACTTTGCCAATACGGGTTATGGCACTTACTTGGATATTTGGTATGTTCTCCTTGTGGCTGGATGATCTGGAGGGGCTTTGTTGCTGATTCTCTTGGCCTTGTGGTTCCTGACGAGCTGTATGTCTTATCACATATCGCTCCTCGTTACTCAAATTCTCGTTCGATGTTGAAACATCGGTGTCGCTGCCGCTCAGGCTTTGAGGTAAACCACCTGTTGTCGAAAAAACACACGTCAACTAAAAACTAATGAAGGGAGTCACTATTGGTTCTTAACCTTCTCACCGTACACTAGTGCGAATTCGCACCAGCAAAATTTTCAAATAAAATATGAGGAACCCCTTCAGTATCTATTGTCGTTAAGTGCACGTCATTTGGAACTTGGCTGCGCAAGTAGCAAGTTGGCGCATAGTAAGTTGGTGCGAATTCGCACTAGTGTACGGTATGTGTGCAAAATCGCTGCTGACTCCGGAATATAAAATTTTTGGATTTTGGTGTTGGTCATTTAAATTTTTATTAAATCTAAGTAAATTTAATCATTTTTACAATATTAGCGAACTGTCATACATTTGATGCATTTAATCACCATCATAAATAAATTTGATATTATTGCATTTTATTGTTAATTAATATATTCATTCTTATTTGTCCACTCTAAAATCACGAAATTCCCTTTTAAAAAATACAGTAATTTCGCGAACACAGGAAAAATACTTGGTATGATTCGTTTACTTTTATATTTTTGTCCCTTCAAACACAAGGTTTGAAATAACAAATCGCGTTGGCTTTTTTAAATTTTGTTTAAATGCAACAAAATACGGTATTTTAAAGAAAAAAATCACTTTTAAAAAAACATAATTTGTTTAAAACGGGTTTTTATAACAAAACTTATTTTTTCGTCCATTTAAATTACAGCAGTGTATTCTACAGGAAAATTTACCCTAAAATCATATACCTATCTATGCATTTTAAACATTTTTTTCATTTATAAATCAGTTGCTGAAATCGTGAAATCCCAATTCGCACTAGTGTACGGTCAGAGGGTCAAATGCCCAAAAATTTATGTTAAGCAAATTCTCTCGAGAATTTAAAGCATTTATTGTTTAAAAAAGTATATATCATAATTACTACAAATATTTTTGCAAAAATATTCTAGAGTTAAATAAACATATACTTGTTTAAAATGCAGGGTTGCTACAGATTAGGTAATTCCAGAAAGTTAGGGATTGTTAGGGAAAACCTGATAGTTAGGGAATGTTCGAAATAATAAAATTGAAGTTAATTATATTATTAAAGTTATAAATAGAAACCATTTAGTTGAAAATTAACCTCATTTGCTTGAGGATTTAAACTATTTTGTTGAAAATTCATCTTCTTAATTGAAAATTAGCTTTTTATTATTTAGATTTAATTTATTAAACTAAAAATGTAACTTAAATCTTTTCTTAAAAATTGAAACTTTTTATAGAAGTTTAATTTTAGTTGAAAATTATACTATTTCGTTGAAAATTTACTTTGATTTTATTGAAAATTAAGTTTTTTATTAAAAATTTAATTATTTTATGTTTAGTTCATAAATTTATTTAAAAATTTAACTATTTTGTTAAAAATTCGTTTCTTTTTTGGTTGAAAATTTATTTTACTAATTTAAAATTTAAGTACTATATTTTTGGTAGAAAATGTATCTTTTTGGTTGAAAATGTATCTTTTTGGTTGAAAATGCATGTGTTGGGTTAAAAATTAAATTTTTTTTTTGAAGATTTATCATTTAAAATATTTTTTTTCATTTAATTAATTTTAATACTTTTAAATATTTAACTTAATTTACTCGTTTTTAATGAGCAGTCAAATACTGCTAAATATTCAATAACTATCCTTTGTCTTAATTAAAAAATAAAAAATTAATTGTGTTAAAAATGAAATATTTTAGAACTAAAGAATATTTTTAATTAAATGAAATTCTTCATTTACGAGTATGTACTTATGAAGTTATTTTTAAGTTAAAAATAGTTTAAGATGTTTCAATCTGACGTTTAAATTTTTTTAATGACTTAAAGTTTCGAATTATTTTTCACTTTTTAATAATTAAAGTACAGATTTGTTTTTAAAATATTTTATTTATTTTATTTACAATTGATTGATATTCGTTAAAAAATAAAAATCGAAAATAAAAAATGTTTTCAGTTAAAGATTTTCGAATTACGTATTGTTAACTGAAAAAAATATAATTGAAAAATATAATTAAACTACTTACAAAACTGTTTAAATCGAACTTGGACCAATTTTTCTTGTAAGGATTTGTAAAATTTCAGGTCAAAAAATAAATTGACTGTCATTTCCGGGTTTTTCCGGTCTCAAAAAATTCCCGGGAATTTTCGAAAAACTAAAGCTGACCTTAATTTTTAATCTCTTTTCTTTAAGGATTCAAACTATTTTGGTAGAAAATTTATCTTATTTCGTTAATAATTAGCTTTTTCTTCTTTAGAATTAATTTTTTTAACTGAAAATTACTTTAAAATACTATAATTTTTAACTGAAACATAACTGTTCATTATTTTGAAAATTTAATTGGATTTTATTGAAAATTAAGTTTTTACTGAAAATTTAATTATTCTATTTTTAGTTCTAAAAATTATCTGTTTTAGGTGAAAATTTAACTATTTGTTGACAATCCGTCTTTTTTTGATTGAAGAGCATTTGGTTCAAAATTAAATTTTTTTAGTTGAAGATTAATAATTTTATTTGAAAATTCACTTTAACTATTCAATATTTGTTAAAAATTTACCTTTTTTGATAGAAATTTAATCTTTTTCTATTAAAAAATGTTCTGTTTTCTAGAAATTTTTTCTATTCTAATTTTTGTTAAGAATTAATTCGTTGAAATTTCCACTATTTGTTTAAAATTCATCACTGATTAAAAATTCATTTCTTTGGTTGAAAATTTGTTTCTTCTAAGTTAAAAATTAATATTTTAAACTAATGATGTAACTATGCCATTTTTGCTTGAAAATTTATATTTTTATGGATGGAATAAATAATTTAAGTTTCTTGAAAAATCCTTCTTTGTTATTGTTTGTAAATTTATCTGTTTTTGTTGAATATTTAATATTTTTTATTGAAACTGTATCTTTTTTGATAAAAAAAAGTCATCTGAAATGAATTTTTAACTAAAATGAGTTTTAATGTAAAAAAAACAATTTTCAACAAAAATTAGAATATTTAAAATGTTAAAAAGATAAATGTTCACCACAATAAAAAAGAATTTCCAAAAGATAAAATTTTTTTCTTTATCTAAAAAAATTATTGTTTAAACAAAAATAAAAAAGATAAAATTTTCAGTTAAAACAATCAATTTTCAATAACATCAACAATGGATTCTCAAAAAATAATTAAATTTTCAACCAAAAAAGATAAATTTACAAACCAAAATTAGAATAGTTTAATTTGCAGTTAGAAGAGTAAATTTTAAACAAACAAAAAATGAGTTTTCAACCACAATAAATAATTTTCAACTAACTATATAAAATTTGAAGCAAAAATGGAAGTTACATCTTCAGTATAAAAAATTCATTTTCAATTAAAAAGAAACGAATTTTCAGTTAACGAAATTAAGTTTTAATCATAATGATGATTCTTCAACGAATAGTATAACTTTTTTAACTAACAGTGGAATTTTTAACCAAAAAGATGAATTTTCTATTAATTAAAAAAAACAATCGAATTTTTAAATTAACATTTTTTTTCAACCAAAGAAATGGATTTTTAATAAAAAATAGAGCAGTTAAACTTTAATACAAAACGGAACACTTTTTAAAGAAAAAAAATTACATTTCTATCGAAGAAGGTAAATTTTTCACAAAAAATGAAATGGAAATTTAGTTGACAATGAAAATTTCAACTAAAATGATAAATCTTTAACTAAGAAAAAATTATTATTTTTAACCAAATACAAGAATTTTCAACTAAAAAGGTACATTTTCTACCAAAAATAAAATACCTAAATTTTAAATTAGTAAAATAAATTTCCAAACAAAAGAAAACCGTATTTTCAACAAAATAGTTAAATTTCCAACCAAAGAGATTATTTTAATACTTTTTAGTTGAGTTTTCAATTTAATTCTGAACCTTAGAAATGAATTTTTAACTTGAACGATGAATCTTCAAATGAGTTTTCATCCAAGAAAGATTAATTTTCAACAAAAATTAGTTTATTTAAAATTCTAGAAAAATAAATGTTAAAAAAAAACGAATTTTCAAGAAAATAGTTTTCTTTTATCCAAAAAAAATTATTATTTAACCAAAAATATAAATTAGAAATTGTCAATTAAAATAATCGATTTTCATTTAAAAAAATGATTTCTTAACAAAATAATTCAATATTCCATCCAAAAAATGAATTTTCTACCAAAAAAGATAGTTTCAATAAAACATATAAATTTTTAATTAACAAAGATAAATTTTAAAACGAAAACTAGAATAGGTTAATTTGCAGTTAGAAAAGTACAATTTAAAAAACAAAAAAACGAGTTTTCAGCCAAATTAATTTATTTTTTAAATAAAAATCAACTTCTCCAGCAAAAATGGATTATTTACATCTTCAGTTAATAAAATACTGTTAACTCAAAAGAAACAAATTTTTAGTCAAGGATATTAATTTTTATCATAGCGTTTAATTTTTAACCAAAAATATGAAATTTCGACTAAAAAGTGGAATTTTAAACCTAAAAGATGAATTTTCTATATAAAAAAAAAGAATTTTGAACTAAATATTTTTTAACCAGCTATATGAATTTTAAACTAAAAATATAAATTTTCTACCAAAAATGAAATACTGAAATTTTTTTATTACTAAAATAAATTTTCAACCAAATAGTTTAATTTTCAACCAAAAATATATCATTTTGACTAAATAGTGGAATTTTTAACCCAAAATAATAACTTTTTATATCAAAAAAAGAGTTTTTAACTAAATATTTTTTTTCAACTAAAGACATCAATTCTTGACTAAATTAATAAATCTTCAACTATAAAAACAATTATTTTTTACCCAAATACATGAATTTTAAACTAAAAATATAAATTTTCTACCAAAAATGAAATGCTGAAATTTTCACTTAGTAAAATAAATTTTCAATAAAATAGTTTAATTTTTAACCAAAAATATTAAACTATTTTTTAACCAAATACGTGAATTTTGAACTAAAAATATAAATTTTCTAACAAAAATGAAACACTGACATTTTTACTTAGTAAAATAAATTTTCAACCAAAAATAAATAAATTTTCAAGAAAATAGTTTCATTTTCAACCAAACATATATAATTTTGACTAAATAGTGGACTTTTTAACCCAAAATATGAATTTTTTATATAAAATAAAGGAAGTTTAAACTAAATTTTTTTTTTCAATCAAACAAATCAATTCTTAACTAAATTGATAAATCTTCAACTAAAAAAAACAAACTATTTTTTAACCAAAAACATGAATTTTAAACTAAAAATATTAATTTTCTGACAAAAATAAAATCCTGAAATTTTCACTTATTACAATATATTTTCTAAACATAGTTTAATTATCAACCAAAAATATGAAATTTTGACTAAATATTGGAATTTTTAACCCAAAAGATAATTTTTCTATATAAAAACAAACGAATTTTCAACTAAATACTTTTTTCAACGGAAGAAATTAATTCCTAACTAAATTGAAAAATTTTTAAATTAAAAATATAAATTTTCTACCAAAAATGAAATTTTCACTTAGTAAAATAAATTTCCAGCCAAAAAAGAAATAAATTTTTAACAAAATAGTTAAATTTTGAAACCACAGAAATTAATCGTTAACTAAAAAGATGAAGTTTCATCTAATGAGAGTACTCTTCTCCCAAAAAGACGAAATTTTAACAAATAAATGAATTTGCACCTGAAATAGATAAACTTCGAACGAAAAATAAATTAATTAAATTTTCAGTAAAAACTTCATTTTCGACAAAAAATGAAACAAATGACAGAAAATTAATTCTAAATAAGAAAAAACTCATTTTTAAACAAAAAGATCAATTTTCAACAAATAATATGAATTTTTAACCAATAAGATGAATTTTCTAGAAAAATAGACGAATTTTTAACAAAGTATATGAATTTTCAAATCAAAAATTTAAAGTTAAATTTAAAAAAAAAATCTAAGCGAAAAGAGGAATTAGTCACCAAGAAGCTTAAATATTTTCCCTTAAATTCGAATTTTCAATAATATACAGGAATTTCAAACCAAATATTTTAATTTTCACCTTAAGAAGATAAATTTTGAATCAAACATGTACGAGTTAAACTTTTAGTTAAAACAATTAACTTTAAACAAAATAATTAATTTTTGAACAAAAAAAAAAGTTTTTTCAACTAAAATGATGAATCATCAACCAAATCAAAAAAATTCCACAAATTAGTTTAACTAATAAAAAATATCAACGTTAAAATTAAAAATGGCAAAACTTTTATAAGGCTGCCTTCTTTTTCTTTCCACTTTTATTTTTATTTAAATAAAAAAATGTAAGAGTGTATTTTCCAAATTTGATGGTCAGATTCTTATTATTTTTTTTTTCATTTTCAAAAATTCCGTATTTAAATTCGAAGCTTGGGCGTTAAAGAACATTTAAAATTTTAATTCTC
>JAAAKG020065984.1:0-17582 GCA_010014905.2 Druon quercuslanigerum
TCGTCTTTTTCGGTAGAAAATTAATCTTCTTGGGGGTGGGGGAATTATTTTTTTTTTTTGGAAAAACAACAATTTGGTTGAAAATAAAGTATTTTGTTAAAAAAAATGATATTTTTTTATGCATTTAGCTGTTTTTATTTAAAATATAAACAAAGTTTTTAATAAAATATGACATATTACATTTTAAAATAAAAATCATCATTTTTGTTTTAAAAATTGAACTATTTGATTGAAGATTAACTATTTTGTTAAGAGTTTTTATTTAACACATCTGAAATTTTTTAAATTTTTGTTGTCTTTTTTCGAAATTTTTTTTGAAATTTTATTTATATAAACCTTTCAAAAAGATAAATAAATAAACTAAAAAAGGTTTATCATAAAAAAGGTTTCAAAAGAATAAAAACGTTTTCTTAAGATTTCTGGAAAAATTATAAATAATCTTTTATTCAACAACATTTATTTTACGACTATATTTTAATAAACTTTTAAAAACTTTCCAAATATTTCCAAAATTGTAAAAAACTACTTAAAATAAAATGTAAATTTTTGAAGATTTCGACATACAACTTAAATTTTTTTTTATTATTTTAAAACGTTTCTTGATAATCTAAAATCTTCTGAAAATTCCTCGAAATATTTAAAGTGATTTTTTTTATACAAATTAATTTTAAGAAATAATTAAAAATTGTAGACGTTCTGAAGAGATTCAAAATATTTTAAAGCTTTAAAAATTGTATAAACTTCAATTATTTATTTGAAATTTCATTGATTTAATTAAATGGACTGTTTTGTCATTTGAAATTAAAATCTTCTTGGATTGAAATTTTGTTGTTAAGGATTCATAATTTTAGTTAAAAATTTGTCTTTTTGGTATAAAATAAATCTATTTGGCAGAAAATTTGTTTAATTTGGTTTAAAATTCAATTTTTTAGTTAACATTTTTTTTTAATTAATTGAACTGATTTTTATTACAAATATGAAATATTTTTGATTGAAGTATCAATTGTTAAATTTTTCGTTAAAAATTTGTCTTCTTTTTAATTTTTAATGAATTTAATTATTTTTTGTTTTAAATTAGAATTCTTTGGATTCAAATATTAACGGTTTCATTTTTTGGTTGAATATTCATAATTTGTTATTAAAAAATCGGCTTTTTTGGTAAAAATTTATTTATTTGGTAGAAAATTTAACTATTCATTTGAAGTTTTTTAATTGTTTATTCACCTGTTTTAATTAAAAATTAAATTCTTTCTAGATTTAAATATTAACTATAAATTTTTTTCGTTGAAGATTTATAATTTTTTAATAAAAATTCATTCTTTTGGATAGACAATTACTCTTCTTTTAGGTAAATTATGTATTTGGTTAAAAATGCCACTATTCAGTTGAAAAAATATTTTTAAGTGGAAATATCAACTATTACATTTTTGGTTAAAGATTCACAACTTTATTTCTAAATTCGACTTTTTTTGGTAGAAAATTAATCTTTTCAGGGGGAAATTTATTTTTTCGGTTGGAAAATCAACAGTTTAGTTAAAAATAAACTATTTTGTTAAAAAATATTATTTTTTGGTTTCATTTTTATTTGGTTGAAGATTAACTATTTTGTTACGAGTTTTTATTTAACACATTTGAAAGTTTCAAAATTCTTGTTGTCTTTTTTCGAAATTTTTTTACAAAATTTTATTTATATAAATCTTTGAAAAAGATAAATAAATAAACCTAAAAAATAAAAAGTTATTCAAAATTGTTATTTTGTATTGAAAATAATTTCTGAATTAATGACAGTAATTTATTTCAATAATGAAGATATTTTTCACCTAACTTTCAGATTGTCCTTCAATTCTATTTAAGAAAGTTGTAATTTTTTGTTTCTGGCAAACCTATAGAATTTTTCCTTTTCCAATCTCTCGAATCTCGCCTCAAGAGTGTATTTTGCTCAGGATCTGGAAAATTTGTAATCTGAGAAAACTTGGTTTCTACAAGGTCTCGAGTTCGGTCATGATATTGGAAGTGAAAATTTTCCGATGTAGATGAGCTGATAACAAATGACCCGTAACGAAACTATTTTAAAATGTATAAAAAAATTATTCGAAGCATTTTCAAACCTTAATGTTTCGAGCCTCAAATTTAATTTTTTAGTTCTCTATTTCAAAAATATTACATTATTTTATTTATATTTTAGGCAGATAGAATCCAAAGTTTAAATTAAGAATAAGTGGTATTCCAAAAAATAAAAAAAGTAAATGCAAACATTTACAAAATTTATATTTAAAAACATTTTGAAACTGAAACCATTCCAATTTTAAAGAAACTGGATTTCAACTATCGAAATTGGAATAATTCCAAATTTAACTCTTCGAGTTGGAAAGCATCCAAATTTTTAAATATTTAACACAAATCATTGAATTTTCAAATCCATATTACAGGGTGATCATAAAATTTTATTTTCAAAATTCCCTTACTTTTTGCGCAATCAAGATGACCGTTAACCCAATAATTTTATTTAAAAAAAAAAGAATTAAATTTTTAACAAAATAGTTGAATTTCTAATCTACAAAGATGAATTTTAAACCAAATGGTCGAATTTTAAAAAAAGTTTATTTACAATCCAAAAAAATTAATAACAAATGTTATGTTATGGTAAATAAAACAGTGCAAACAGTGGGAACTACAACCAAAAGCAATACAATTTTTAACCAGAAAATTGGAATTTTTAAAAACAAAAGAAAAAAACGAATTTTCAACCTGCAAAGATGAATTCTCAATAAAAAAGTTATTGTTTGATATATCAACCGGAAAAGATTAAATTTCTACAAAAGAGAATAATTTTGAAACCAAGGCGATGAATTTCGACCCGAGAAGAAAAATTTTTTACAACAAAAAAAAACGAATATCAAACAAAATACATTAAGTTTTAATCTAATATTTAAATTTTCAACTAAATAAGATAAAATTGCGACTAAAAATTAAATAGTTCAGTTTTATATAAAAATAATTTTCAATAAAAATTAAAAAAGAATTTTTCATAAAATAGCTTAACTTTTAATTATTTAAAGAGACAAATTACAAGCAAAAATACGAATTGTCTACGAAAAAGTTGAATTTTCAAATCCCAAATATTAATTTTCTACCAAAAAAGACCAAATTTCGAACAAAGTAGTTTAATCCTAAAACAACAAGACGAGTTGTCAATCATGAAGATTAACTTTTTACCAACAAACAGCAAATAAATTTACGACAAAATGCGTTAATATTTAAAGTAATATTTAAATTTTCAAAAAAGATGTAAATTTAAAAATAATGAGCGAGTTAAACTTTTTTTTAAATAAAAATTTTAATAAGAAACAACGAATTTCCAACATAAGAAAAGAATTTTCAACGGAAGAAATTAATTTTTAAATAAAATTATGAATCCATAACCAAAAAAAATTTCATCAGAATTGTTAATTTTTCTCCCAGAGGATTAAGTTTACAACAAAAAAAGAAATTTTGAACTAAAAAAGGATAAGTAAAATAATCATTTACCAAAATTAATAAATAAAATTTTTTCGGCAAAATAGTTAAATTCTCAAATTAAATGACGAATTTTTAACCATGAAGATTAATTATCAGCCAAAAAATAAGAATATTCAGAAAAACAGACGAATTTTCAACAAAGTATTCAACAAAAGAGATGAGATTTCACCGAAACTAATAAATCTGCAATGAAAAAATAAATTTTTAACCACTGAATTTTATACAAAAATTTTGACTAATTTTGTACAAAATATTTAAATTGTCTACCAAAAAAGCGAATTTTCAACAAAAAGTCGATATTTCAACGAAACAGTTAAATTCTAAACCATGAAGATTAATTTTTTATCAACAAAAAACACATAAAATTCCAAAAAAATGCGTGAATTTTCAAACGAATATTTTAATTTTCAAAAAAAAATGTAAATTTTAAACTAAAAATATAAATCCACAACCAAAAATGGGAAAGTAAAATTTTTAATTCATAACATTAATAAATTAAATTTTTTTCGACATAATATTTAAATTCTTAAACTAAAAGACGAATTTTCAACCATGAAAATTAATTATCAGTCAAAAAGTAAGAATATTCATAAAAAGAGACGACTTTTAAACAAATTATTCAACAAAAGAGATGAGATTTAATCGAAACTAATAAATCTGCAACGAAAAAATGAATTTTCAACCAAATAATTTTCTACAAAAATTTAATCTAATTTTCTACAAAATAGTTAAATTTTCTACCATGAAACTTAACCAATGAAAATTAACTTTTGACCAAAAAAAAATAAAAAAATTCCAACGAAATGCGTGAATTTTTAATCGAATATTTGATTTTAAATTAGAATTCTTTGGATTGAAATATCAGCTGTTATATTTTTTGGTTGAATTTTCATAATTTATTTTTAAAAATTCGGCTTTTTTGGTAGAAAATTAATATTTTTGTTAGAAAATTATTTATTTGTTAGAAAATTTTACTATTTACTTGAATTTTTTAAAATTGTGTATTCACCTGTTGTTTTAATTAAAAATTAAATTCTTTCTAGATTTAAAAATGTAAAATTTAAATTAAAAATGGGCGAGTTAAATTTTTTTTAAATAAAATTTTTTGATAAGAAACAACGAATTTTTAACAAAATAGTCGAATTTTCAACAGAGGAAATGAATTTTCAACGGAAGAAATGAAATTTTAACTAAAATTATAAATCCGCATTCAAAAAGAATTTCATCAGAATAGTTAAATTTTCTCCCAGAGAGAAAAGTTTACAAGAATAAAAATAATTTAAAACCAAAAATGAATATTCAGAAAAAGAGACAAATTTTCAACAAATTATTCAACAAAAGAGATGATGTTTCACCGAAACTAATTAATCTGCAACCAAAAAGACCATTTTTCAAATAAAAAGTCTAATTTTCTACAAAACAGTTGAATTTTTCCAACAAAAAAAAACGAATTTTTAACAAAAAGTTGATATTTCAACGAAATAGTTAAATTCTAAAGCAACAAGACGAATTTTCAACTACGAAGATTAACTTTTTATCAACAAAAAACAAACAAATTTCCAACAAAATGCGTGAATTTTTAAACGAATATTTGAATTTTCAAAAAAATGTAAATTTTAAACCAAAAATGGACGAGTTAAATTTTTTTTTAATAAAATTTTTGACAAGAAACATCGAATTTTCAACAAAATTTTCGAACTTTTAACATAAGAAATGAATTTTTAACAATATTTATGAATCCACTACCAAAAAAAATTTCATCAGAATAGTTAAATTTTCTCCCAGAGCGATGAGTTTACAAGAAAAAAAGAAATTTTAAACCAAAAGTGGGAAAATAAAATAATTTTTTACCAAAATTAATGAATAAAAATTTTTTGGGACAAAATAGTCAGCCAAAAATGAGAATATTCATAAAAAAGACGACTTTTAAACAAATTATTCAACAAAAGAGATGAGATTTCACCGAAAATAATTAATCTGCAACGGAAAAATGAATTTTTAACCAAAAAAGACCATTTTTCAAACAAAAAGACAAATTTTTTACAAAAAAAAACAAAAACAAATTTTCAACAAAAATTAGATATATCAACAAAAAACAAATAAATTTCCAACAAAATGCGTGAATTTTCAAACGAATATTTGAATTTTCAAAAAAATGTAAATTTTAAAATAAAAATGGGCGATTCAAATTTTTTTTAAATAAAATTTTTGACAAGAAACAAAGGATTTTCAACAAAATAGTCGAATTTTTAACACACGAGATGAATTTTCAACCGAAAAAAAAGGAATTTTTAACTAAACTTATGAATCCAAAACAACAAAAAATTCATCAGAATAGTTAAATTTTCTCCCAGAGGGATAAGTTTACAAAAAAAAAATTTAACCAAAAATGAGGAAGTAAAATTTTTATTTACCAAAATTAATAAATAAATTTTATTTCGACAAGATAGTTAGATTCTCAAACTAAAAGACAAGTTTTCAGCCATGAAAATTAATTATCAGTCAAAAAATCAACAAAGTATTTAACAAAAGAGATGAGTTTTCACCGAAACTAATAAATCTGCAACGAAAAAATTAATTTTTAACCAAAAAAGACCATTTTTCAACCAAAAAGACTAATTTTCTACAAAACAGTTGAATTTTCTATCAAAAAAGACAAACGAATTTTCAACAGAAGAAATGAATTTTCAACGGAAGAAATGATTTTTTAACTAAAATTATGAATCCACAACCAAAAAAATTGTCATCAGAATAGTTAAATTTGCTCTAGAGGGTTAAGTTTACAAGAAAAATAGAAATTTTAAATAAAAAATGAGGAAATACAATTTTTATTTAACAAAATTAATAAATAAAAATTATTTTCGAAAAAATAGTTAAATTCTTAAACTAAAAGACAAGTTTTCAGCCATGAAAATTAATTATCAGTCAAAAAATACCATTTTTCAACCAAAAAGACTAATTTTCTGCAAAACAATTGAATTTTCTACCAAAAAAAACGAATTTTCAACACAAAGTCGATATTTCAACGAAATAGTTAAATTCTAAAACAACAAGATGAGTTTTCAACCATGAAGATTAACTTTTTGCAGAAAAAAACGAATTTCCAACAAAATGCGTGAATTTTCAAACGAATATTTGAATTTTGAAAAAAAATGTAAATTTTAAACTAAAAATGGGCGAGTTAAGTTCTTTTTTAAATAAAATTTTTGATACGAAAATAGCCAAATTTTTAACAGAAGAAATTAATTTTTAACTAAAATTATGAATCAACAACCAGGAAAAATGTCATTAGAATAGTTAAATTTTCTCCCAGAGGGTTAAGTTAACAAGAAAAAAATCATTTTTAAACCAAAAATGGGGAAGTAAAATTTTTATTTACCAAAATAAATAAATAATTTTTTTTTTAATACGAATTTTTAATCATGATGATTAATTATCAGCCAAAAAATAAGAATATTCATAACAAGAAACGACTTTGAAACAAATTATTTGACAAAAGAGATGAGATTTCACCGAAACTAATTAATCTGCAACGAAAAAATGAATTTTAAACCAAAAAAGACCATTTTTCAACCAAAAAGACTAATTTTCTACAAAACAGTCGAATTTAAAAAAAAAAACGAATTTCCAACAAAAAGTCGATATTTCAACGAAATAGTTAAGTTCTAAAGCAATAAGGCTAGTTTTTAACCACGAAGATTAACTTTTTATAAAAAAAAAAAAAAATTTCCAACAAAATACGTGAATTATCAAAGGAATATTTGAATTTTCAAAAAAATGTAAATTTTAAAATAAAAATGGGCGAGTTAAACTTTTTTAATTAATAAAATTTTTGATTAGAAACAACGAATTTTAAACAAAATATTCGAATTTTCAACAGAAGAAACGAATTATTAACTAAAATTATGACAAAGAGACAGTTAACTTCTAAACCATGAAAATTAACTTTTTACCAATAAAAAATAAATAAAACTCCAACAAAATGCGTGAATTTTTAAACGAAAATTTGAATTAAAAAAAAATTTTAACGAAAAATGGGCGAGTTTAATTTTTTTGTAATAAATTTTTTGATGGGAAAGAACGAATTTTTAACAAATAGTCGAATTTTAAACAGAAGAAATTAATTTTAAACAGAAGAAATGAATTTTCAACGGAAGAAATGAAATTTTAACTAAAATTATAAGTCCACAACCAAAAAGAATTTCATCAGAATAGTTCAATTTTTCCTAGAGGGTTAAGTTTACAAGAAAAATAGGAATTTTAAACCAAAAATTGATAAGTAAAATTTTTATTTACCATGATTAATAAATAAAAATTTTTTTTAACAAAATAGTTAAATTCTCAAATTATAAGACGAATTTTCAACAATGACGATTAATTATTAACCACAAAATTAAAATATTCATAAAAAGAGACTACTTTTCCAAAAAGTATTCAACAAAAGAGATGAGATTTTACCGAAACTAATAAATCTGCAACGAATTAATGAGTTTTTAACTAAAAAATACCATTTTTCAACCAAAAGACTAATTTTCCACAAAACAGTTTAATTTTTTACAACAAAAAAAAACGAATTTTCAACAATAAGTCGATATTTCAACGAAATATTTACTTTTTTATCTTGAACTTTTTACCAACAAAAAACAAATAAATTTCCAACCAAATGCATGAATTTTCAAATGAATATTTGATTTTTCAAAAAAAAAAAATGTAAAGAAATAAGTAAGAAAAGAAATAAAGAATTTTCAACAAAATAGTCGAATTTTTAACACACGAAATGAATTTTCAACCGAAGAAATTTAATTTTAACTAAAATTATGAGTCCACAACCAACAAAAATTTTATCAGAATAGTTAAATTTTTTCTGAGAGTTTAAAGTTTACAAGAAAAAAAGAATTTTAAACAAAAATTGGGGAAGTAAAATTTGTATTTACCAAAATTAATGAATAAAATTTTTTTCGAAAAAATAGTTATATTCTCAAATTAAAAAACGAATTTTTAACCATGAAGATTAATTTTTAGCCAAAAAAAGAACTAATAAATCTGCAACGAAAAAATGAATTTTGAACCAAAAAAGACCATTTTTCAATCAAAAAAACTAATTTTCTACAAAACAGTTGAATTTTCTACAAAACAAACGAATTTTCAACAAAATAGTTGAATTTTCAACAGAAGAAATGAATTTTCAATGGAAGAAATGAATTTTTTAATTAAAGCTATGAATCCACAACCAAAAGAAATTTCATCAGAATAGTTACAAAAAAAAAAAAGAAATTTTAAACCTTTTGTGATGAACTTTTTACGAACAAAAAACAAATACATTTATAACAAATGCGTGAATTTTCATACGAATATTTGAATTTGAAAAAAAATGTAAATTTTAAACTAAAAATGGCGCGAGTTCAATTTTTTTTAAATAAAATTTTTGATAAGAAAAAACAAATTTTCAACAGAATAAATGAATTTTCAAGGGAAGAAATGAATTTTTAACTAATTTTATGAATCCAGAAACAAAAAAAAATTTCATCAGAATAGTTAAATTTTCTCCCAGAGGGTTAAGTTTACAAGAAAAAAAGAAATTTTAAACCAAAAATGGGGAGGTACAATTTTTATTTACCAATTTAATAGGTAAAAATTTTGTTCGATAAAATGGTTAAATTCTCAAACTAAAAGACGAATTTTCAACTATGAAGATTAACTTTTTACTAACAAAAAACAAACAAATGATCAACAAAATGCGTGAATTTTCAAACGAATATTTGAATTTTCAAAAAAAAAAATGTAAATTTTAAACTAAAAATGGGCGAGTTAAATTTTTGATAAAAAACAACGGATTTTCAATAAAATATTCGAATTTTCAACAGAAGAAATGAATTTTTAACTAATGTTATGAATCCACAATCAAAAAAAAAAATTTCATCAGAATAGTTCAATTTTCTCCCAGAAGATTAAGTTTACAAGAAAAATATAAATTTTAAACCAAAAGTGGGGAAGTAAAACTTTTAATTAACAAAATTAATAAATAAACATTTTTTGTCGACAAAAAAATAGACGACTTTTCAACAAAGTATTCAACAAAAGAGATGAGTTTTCACCGAAACTAATAAATGTGCAACGAAAAAATGAAATTTAAACCAAAAAAGACCATTTTTCAATCAAAACGACTAATTTTCTAGCAAACAAACAAATTTTCAACAATTAGTCGAAATTTCAACGAAATAGTTTATTTTTTTAAAAAAGAGTGGATTTTTAACTAAAAGGATAAAAAATAAACAAAAAAACTAATATTTCTTACTCATAGAGAGAAGTTTGCAATTACATAAATTTAAAAAAATTTCGATAGAATTTGATCCCAGATTTTGAGCTAGATCAGCTATTTAAAATTAATTTTTTGTGATTAAAATTTTTTGTTAAATACAGCAATACGATATTTAGCTTATTTGTTCGCGTCTTCGAGACACTTCGATCAACCTATTGTTGAAACTTTTATGGCCTACCAGTACCGATTTATAAGGATTGAAAAAAATATTTTATTTTGTTTATATAAGAAAAGTTTATTTAATATTTATAAAATACGACAATATTCTGTGTAGAATATTTGTTCGCGTCCTTGAGACCATATGGTTGACCTATTGCTAAACCTTTAATTACTCATGACATTATGACCTTTTATGGTCTAGCAATGTCAATTTATAAATTGAAAAAATATATTGTTTATCTTGTTTATGTGAGGAAATCTTTTTTAACATTGGGAATGAAAGAGTAATCTATATCTTATATTTGTTCGCGTCTTTGAGATGCATCGATTGCCCAAATTAGGAACTTTTCACAACCTACCATAGCCTACTAATATTGTTTATAAATTTTTTAACAAAATTATTTTCTTTATCAATACGAGGATTTTTTTATACTCGGAATATAACAGTAATTAATTTTATGAAATTGTTGGCATCATCGAGATGCGTGGATTTATTTATTGACGATGACCATTCTTGAGTATGAAAAATTCAACTATTTGGTTGAAAGTTGAACTATTATGTTAAAAATTCATTTTTAGCTGGAAATTATAATCCTTTAGGTAAAAAATTCATATTTTCGGGTCAAAAATAATTAGAAAATTTGGTTGAAAATTCAGATTTGGACATTAAAATTGCAGTGTGAGAAAATTGCATGTAAGAAAGTTCTTTCGTAGTTAAAAATTCAACTAATTTAGTAAAAAAACTCATATTTTCTGGTTGAAAATAAATAGAAGACTTGGTTCAGAATTTACCTTTTTTATTTAAAAATGCAGCTATATTGTTAAGAATTCATTTTTTAAATTGAAGATTTCTAATTAGTTGAATAATGTTCTTTTTAGTTGAGAATTCCACCATTCCATATTTCTTTCGAAATTTTTATTTTTTTGGATCAAAATTTCACTTTTTTAGTTGAAAATTCTACTACTCGGTTAAAAGTTCAACTGTTTGGATAAAAATTTATATGTGTGATTAAAGATTCATAATTTCAAACATGAATTTTCTTAAATTATCGAAAATATTGTCCTTACTTTTTTTCTAGAATATTTCAAATATATTATATAATATATTATATTAATATATTATATATAATATATTAATATATAAATATTAATTTTTAAATTTTATTTAAAAATTGCTCGAAACAAAAAATTTAGCCTGATCTTATGTTCTAAGTAATTTTCCTGAAAATGATACCATATCGCAAATATTGATCCATTCATTCATCCATTAAAAACAAGCCTTTACATTTTTCATTGCTCCTGCCTTCTCTAATATGAATGATTCACAAAAATAAAAAAATATTTAATAGTGATATTATTTTATTTATAAATAAAAATGTGTGGTGACAACTCATCTTTTTCATTAAAAGTTTGTTGAAAGTAGTGAAGGCTGCCGGATGGCATAGTGGGTGAGGCTCACTTTGCTGTGCAAAGAGGTTCGTGTAATTGTGCGATGGGGTACGCCCGGCACATAAAGCGTACATTTTCATAACATTGGAAATAATAGAATTCACCGAGATCTAAAAACTCGGCCGAGGTTGCCAAATTCGGTAATAAAAATCTATTTTTCAATTTCTAAGTACTTGAAAAATTAATAATTAATCTGCAATTTACTGGAATTTATTGCAATTCTGTTTTTTTTTCTTTTCTAAATAATCCTTTTAATTTCGCACTGTTTGTTGCCACTCCTTATCTTATATAGAAGGGAGGTAAGGGCTAACCTAAACATCAGGGTAAATATAGTAATGTCTAAATATTGACTAGGGTAAAGCAATGGTCCGGGAACGATGATAAAATTCATTCTGTTTTCGCTATTTTGACATGTACACTTAATTTTTATTGTTCAGAAGCCCCATTAAGACGCGTTAAATAACTTTTTCGAAAATGATGAGATACTAAAGTTTTATTGGGTTGAAGCAAATCATCAATTTCTTCATCAAATGTTTTTAATAAACGAAATTATATTATTTTAAAAAAATTTAATTATTTAAGAAGTTGAGAAGTTCAGGAATCTAAAATACAAAATCTTGAAGGAATTCTACGTAAGATTAAACCCTTTTCCATTCTTTTTTAAATAAATATTTTTAAGAATACTCATATGAAAAGGTATGAAAGAAATTTTTTTTTTTTGAAAGATAATAAAAAAAAATCTTCAAAACCTTCAGAAGTTAAAAAATCGTAAAGTCAAAATCCTTACCCAGAAATAAAAAAAAGAAGAAAATAAAATTAAGAAAATAAATACGGACTGAATCCTATAAAGAAATTTTTAATAGGATGAGCCCCCTTTCCAGCTTTTTTGAAATAAATATAAATGAGATAAATATAAAATAAAAATAAGAGAGGGAACAAAATTTAAAAAATAAATAAATAAAAATAAAAAAGGTTAAAGAAAAGTTTGCAACTACTAAAGACAAATTTTTGACAGCAAATGAAATAGTCAATTATTCAATTAAAAAATTTAAATTCAACTGAAAATACGATTTTTGCATAAAATAGTTAAATTTCCAATTAAAAAGTTTGAAAAAAAATGAATTTGTAACGAAGTAATTCAATTTCGTTGGTTAAAAGCTGACTTACTTTTTCGAAAATAATTTTTTGAAATAAAAATATAACTGTTTCATTGTTTGTTAAAAGTTGATTTTTTTAAATAAAAAATCTTTAAGGAATTCTCCGTAAGATTAAACCCTTTTCCATCCTTTTTTAAATAAATATTTTCAAGAATACTCATCTTGAAAGTATAAATACTCATCATGGAAGAAATTTTTTTTTTTTTAAAGATAATAACAAAAAATCTTCAAAAGCTCCTGAAGTTAAAAAATCTAAAAATTAAAATCCTTACCTAGAAATAAAAAAATTGAATAAAATTAAGAAAATAAATTCGGAATGAATCCAATAAAGAAATTTTTAATAGGATGAACCCCTTTTCCAGCTTCTTTGAAATAAATATAAATGAGATAAATATAAAATTAAAATAAGAGAGGAAAAAGATTTTAAAAATAAATAAATAAAAGTAAAAATGGTTAAAGAAAACTTTTCAACTACTAAAGACAAATTTTGCACTAAAAAAGTCAAGTATGATCTTGAAAAATTGAAATTCAACTAAAAATACGAATTTTGCATAAAATAGTTAAATATCCAATAAAAAAGTTTGAAACAAAAATCAATTTGTATCGAAGGAATTCAATATTGATGGTTAAAAGCTTACCTACTTTTTCGAAAATAATTTTTTTTAAATAATTTTTTGAAATAAAAATATAACTGTTTCATTGCTCGCTTAAAGTTGATTTTTAGTTGAACTTTTTTTAAATTCTTTTTTATCGAAAATTCTAGTTTTTCATTTTTGATCAAATTTTGATCTTTTTTAACTAAAATTTGAACTATTTGCTTCGAAATTCAACTGTCTAATTCAAAATTTAACTAATTTGTTAAAATTTCATTGGTTTTTTTTTAAATTAATATTGGTGAGTCGAACGTTTAACTATTTTCTAGAGATTTTTTTTGTTTAGAACTTATATTTTTTACTAGTTAAAAGTGGAGCTATTTTGTTAAAAAAAAATTTTTTGCTTTAGGGCTTCTCATTTTAGTTGAAAATTTAACTTCTTCATTGAAAATTTGACTGTTTTGTTCAAAATTTATTTAATATTATTTAATTTAATAAATTATTTAATAAAAGATTAAATGATATTAAATTTATTATTTTAAATTCTTTTAACTTATTTTGAATTCTGAATAAAATTTCTTGAATCATATTGAAATGTTTTGACGTTTATTTTGTTCACCTTGGATCACTTTGAATTCTTTGGAATTAACCTTGAAATCTCTCGAATTACTTTAAATTCTTGGTAATTCCCTAAAAGCCTTTTGAAATCACCTTTAAATCTCTTGAATTTTTTAATGTCTTTTGAATTCTTTTTTATTTCTTTCAATTCGTTTTAAATCACTTTGAAATCTCTTGCATTTTTTAATACTCTTTAATTCCCCTAAAGTGTTGTGAATTCACTTTAAAATCTCGTGAATTACATTGAATTCCTTGAAATTATTCTTAATTCTCCTTGATTTGCTCGAAATCTTTTTTAATCTCCTTGAAATCTCATTCACAGTAAAAAATTTAAAAAAAAATAGTTGGCACTTGAGCCAAAATAAAGTTGATGTGTTTCACCAACTAAACCCCTAAACACTTTTTATTTTGTGTCTATGATAATATATATTTTCCATCCACAAAGACAATTAGAAAGATAGTTTTATAACGAAGAAAGTAAAATGAAGTCTATCCAATATGAATTAAAAAATGATGGGGGGGGGGGGGAAACCACCCCACATATTTTTAAATGTGCTGCAAATTCCTATATTCGTAAAAAAAATATTTTAAAAAATGTTTTACACTTGTGACGAAAAAAGAGTTGACGTATTTCACCAAAAAAATTGTAAACAAAATTAATGGGAGTAACTACCCCGAAACACTTTTTATTTTGTGTCTGTGATAATATATATTTTCCATGAAAAAAAAAACAATTAGGAAGATAGTTTTATAGTAAAGGAAGTAAAGTAAAGTCCATCCAATATGAATAAAAAAATGAGGCGGGATAAACCACCCCCACCTATTTTTAAATGTGCTGCAACTTGCTAAATTCGTGAGAAAAAAAACATTTTGAAAAATGTTTTGCACTTGAAACAAAAATAAAGTTGACGTATTTCACCAAAAAAATTATTAAAAAAATGAATGGGGGTGGCTACCCTTAACACTTTTTATTTTGTGTCTATGATAATATATACTTTTCATGCAAAAATACGGATGGGAAGTAAGTTTTGTAACGAAGGAAGTAAAATAATGCCCATCCAATATAAATAAAAAAAATTACGCGGGGGTGAACCACCCCTAATTATTTTTAAATCTGCTGAAAATTGCATTACATAAGAAGAATTATACCTACCTTAAAAAAGGCCTGAAATTTTCAGTAATTATACATATCTATCTTGAATATTAAAAAAAAAATTATTATTGTACTAAATACTAAGGTGTATGTTTTTTGTGTTTCAGGTACGTATAACTTATACAGTGGATTATTTTATATTTCAAAATAGAATTTCAAGATCGGATCGGTATGTAAAAGATGGTCTCACAAAGACAATTTTAAGCCCCTAAAATCAGTATATTTTACTTTTTACACAGTTTTTTCAGTTGAATTCAATTTAATTCTTAAATTAAAAATTTAGTTGTGCATTCACCTGGAAAACCGGGAATTTTGAGAGCATTTTTTTCAGGATTTGAGTGGACCTTGAATTCTTTTGAATCCTTTTAAATTCCCTGGAACTGTTTGGTTGTCACCTTGAAATTTTTTGAATTTTTTTAATTTCTTTTAAATTCCCATTTTTTTTTGAATTAGCTATGAAATATCTGCAATAACTTTCAATTATTTTAAATTCCTGTGGAAGTTTTGAGATTACCTTTAATTTTTTTGAAGTATCAAATTTATCTTAAAATCTCTGGAATTCCTTTAAATTTCTTCGAATTTTTTTTAATCTTCTTGCATCCTCTTGAATTTTTTTAAATTCTTAATTTTACATTCAAATCGCTTTAATCCATTTGATTTTTTTTCATTTCTGTTTAATTCCGTCAACGTACTATTAAATCACCTTGAAACCTCTTAAACATTTTTGGTATTCACCTTGATTTAGTTTGGATTCTTTGGAATTCACTTTTAAATCTTTCGAATTAATTCAAAATTCTCTTACAATATTTTGAAATTATCTTCAAATGTCACTCATTACTTTGAAATAATCTTGATTTTTTTAAAGTAATCTATTGTGAATAAATATCTAACTTTCTATTCTTTAAAAAAAATGAATTCCCTTGTCTCTTAAATTTCCCTTGAAATCTCTTGAATTCTTTTAATTTCTTTTGATTTTTCTTGAAGTGTTTTGAATTTTCTTTAAAGACTCTAGAATTACTTCAAATTCTTTTGAATTACCTCGAAATATCTTCCAATCACCATGCAATTTTTAATCCTTTTCATTTTTTAAATTGCTGTGTAAACGGAGAATAACGTTTGTTTAGCCTAGACTTACAGAGTGATGTAAACCAGTGGTTTTTAATGATGGAAAATTATCATCCGATATTTATTATTAATGTTATAAACAAATTGTATAAACAAATGCCCATTGTTTACCTTTAAAGGCAGAAAGAAATCGTTTTCTCTCTTAATTTTCCTCAAATTATGCCGCCAGTGATGTTTTATGATGGAAAATTATCATCCGATATGTTTTATATATTTTATAAACAAATGCCCAGTGTGGACATTTAAAGGCCGAAAGAAATCGCTTTTTCTCTTAAATTTCCTCCATTTATTTCGACGTAAAATTCAAATTTGTCACTTATGGGATTTTCTTTGGGCACCCATAAGATTGGCTTAAAATTATATAAGTTAAAAATGTATAATTGATTCTTATTCTCTGACAAATTCTGAATAATATGCTGGAACACGAAATTATTTGTAACATTTTATCGCTCACAAATATTAGATTTACAAAAAGCTAAATTTGTCCCACACTGTTAAAAATGCTTCGGAATTCTGCAACACTTTTAAAAAATTTCTACAAAATTTCTACAATACAAGCGTAAGGTAAAATTGCAAACATGGTATTGTAATGACGAAATTGCAATACATGTATCCTAAGTATTGTAAATCGTGAATTCACCGTCCAGCATTCCAATACATGTATTAGAGCATTTGTAAGACGAAAATTGTGCAATTGTGTGATTATCCGAATGCAAGAAATTCCTGGAATTCAAGAAATTCATGAAATTCACGGAATTCATGGAATTTAAGGAATTCACGAAATTCATGGAATTGAAGGAATTCACGAAATATATGGAATTCTCGGGATTCATGGAATTCAAGGAACTCATGAAAACGATGTAATTCACGGAATTTATGGAATTCAAGGAATTCATAAAATTAATAGAATTTACTTAATTAATGGAATTTATGGAGTTAATGGAATTCATAGAATTCATTGAATTATTGAAATTCACGGAATTTATGGAATTCGTGAAATTCGTGGAAGTCCATGAATTCCATACATTCCGTAAATTCCGTAATTTCATTGAACTTCATTAACTCATTGAATTTCATGAATTCCTTGAATTTCGTAAATTCCACGATTTCCTTGAATTGCGTCAATAAGTCGAATTCCATGAATTGCTTGAATTCTGTGATTCCCAAGAATTCCATGAATTCCGTGATTTCCATGACATCCGTGTATTCAGTGAATTCAATGAATTCCGTTAATTCTATGATTTCTGTGAATTCCATGAATTCCGTGAATTTCTGTGAATTCCTTGAGTTCCGTGAATTCTTTGAATACCTTAAATTCCTTGAATTCCATGAATTTCTTCATTTCCGTGAGTTCTACGGATTCCGTGAACTCCTTGAATTCCTGAACTCCGCAAAGTCGATGAAGTCTGTTTTTTATTATTACACCATTAAGCCGTTTCCCTTTCGGGGTATGCGTGACTCACTCGGTAGGGAGGGGAGTAGTGTGAGGA
>JAAAKG020065995.1:0-17581 GCA_010014905.2 Druon quercuslanigerum
GCTTAGAAGGGGACGCAACGGGATTACCCAGGCGTCAGGGGCTGTAACGGTCTCAACCCAGAACACTAATAATAAATTCATTTCAAAACTTCTAAAAAAAATTAGGGTTTTCTTTTTTTCTTTTCAGAAATATTCTCTTCAGATTAATTTTTGCCAGGAATATTAATTTTTTAAATTTAAAATCTTCAAAAAACTCTAAATAACTAAAAAAACTTATTTCCAAACTTCAAAAATATACATTTTGTCTAAATTATATAAAAATTGTTTACAGATTTTAGCTTAGGAAAAATTTTAATTTTGTTATGCGTTAAGATATTTGTTTAGTGGCTCTATTTATTAATCTAATCAATTTTAAGAAATTGGTTTCAAATTTTTCAGATTCTTTTTCAAAAATTTGGAAAATCATTTAAAAATTCAAATTATTTCAAAATAAAATATAATTTGTAATTTTCAACGGAATCTTGAAATGATTCTTAATCATTATTTTTAAGCCTTCCAAAACCTTAAAAAAAAATTTAATTTTTTTGTTCGAAAATTTCAAAAATCTGCACTTTTTTCATATTCTTAATTCCATTTCAAAATTCAAATTATTTTTGAAAATATTTCATAACTTCTATATATCTTATAAAGGAATTCAAAAATTTTGCCTTTTTTTATTGAGCAATTTTAAAAAAAATTTATTTCCAAACATCAAAAATATACGTTTTTTTAATTATTTAAAAACTGTTTACAGACTTTAGTTTTAAAAAAAATTTAATTTTCTTATTCATCAAAATATTGTTTTTCATGCATCAAGATATTTATTTTAATGGTTCTATTTTTTAATCCAGTAAATTTTAACAAATTGGCTTAAAAATTTTCAGATTCTTTTTCAAAAATTTGTAAAATCATTTAAAAATTCGAATTATTTCAAAATGAAATATAATTTTTAATTTGCAATGGAATCTTGAAATGATTTTTCATCATTATTTTCAAACCTTCCAAAACCTTAGAAGAAAATTTAATTTTTTTGTTCGAAATTTTCAAAAATCTGCACTTTTTTCATATCTTTTATTATATTTCAAAATTCAAATTATTTTTAAAAAACTTTCATAACGTCTATATATCTTATAAAGGAATTCAAAAATTTTGCCTTTATTTTAATTGAGCAATGTTAACAAAATTTATTTCCAAACTTCAAAAATATACGTTTTGTTCTAAATTGTTTAAAAATTGTTTACATACTTTAATTTTTTTTTGAATTTATTTTTTTATGCATCAAAATATTGTTTTTTATACATCAAGATATTTGTTTTAAAGGTTATATTTTTTAATCCAGTAAATTTTAACAAATTGGTCTTCTAAATATCTTTTAAAGGAATTCCAAAATTTTGCATATTTTTTTTTAATTGAGCAATGTTAAAAAAGTTGTTTAAGAAAAAAAGAATGAATTTTTGTCTGAAATTTTGCTTTAAAATTTCCTAAACTCTCTTTCATAATTTTAGAAAAATCAGTTCCCATGTTTGGAAATATTTTTCTCTTAAAACTAATTTATCAAAATAAAAAATCCCCTAAATGTTAACCTGAGAATCTTAGAAAAAACCTGCCTTGTCCCGAAACGTTTTAAAATTCTTCAAAATATTTCAAAAATTAATTTTTATTACCCCTCCCTACCCTACCTTCTAATTTCTTACGGGTGTCTATCAGTTCATTGGTCGTATTTTTCCAAGGAGGGGAGGTGTAGGAATTGAATGGAAATTATGGTAGGAGAAGTACAAAAAATAAAGGGAAAATTAGGGGAAATTAGGGAAATTAGGGAGGTAATTTGAAGGAAATGTGGGAGGAAAATCAGGGGCAATTAGTTGTTATGAAGTAGGGGAAATAAGGGGAAGTAAAGAAATTTAGGAAGGAGTAAGGGGATTTAAAAAATCAGGGGAGGAGAAGTATATGAATCTAAGGGACATAAGAAGTCGAAAATGATATAAAATAGGGGAAATGATGGGCAAAATATATGGAGAGGAAGTATGAAATATAGGGGTGGGGTGGGAAAAAATAAATGGAGGGATTATTGAAAGTAGGGAGAATAAGGGGAAATAAAGTGAAAAGAAGTATACGAAACGAGGGGAGGAAAGCACTTAAAGTAGGAGAAATGAAGGAAGTGAGGGGAATAAAATTAGGTAAAGTAGGTGAAGTAGGAGAAATGAAAGAAAATGAGTGGGGAGTGAGAAAAAAAGGTGTAGAAAATTAGCTTTAGTGAAAGTAGTGGTAGGAGAAATGAGGAGAGAGGAAGGGAAGTAAGGGAAGGTGATATAAATGTTCTCTGAGCTCCTCATCTGAACTATTATCATTTTCCTTAATTTTCACCTCCTCACCTGACCAGGTTATTTCTTGAAGGTCAGGACCTTTTCACTCTCCTATTCAGACTAGCAATGTTAATAAGAACAACCTAAGATCGTAACACTATCGTCAGCTACCGCGCAAACACTACACGAAACGTTTCCTACCGCACGAAGACTACTCTACCGCATGGCCACTACTCTACCGCACGGCCACTTATTTACCGCACGGCCACAAGACAATAAAAATTCGTGAAATAATAACACATTCTCCTTATAGCATTCTCTCGATTACAGAGACTGCCTGAAATTAGTTAAGAATAATAGGGACCAATTTTAGTGTAAGTTTTAAAATGGTATTAACCCTAATGCATTAATGATTGTTCCAGATGCGAGTTACTTCTGCTTCATGAGCTTAAGCACAATCGGGTTTGGAGACATGGTACCCGGTTCCTATCCGCACTACAACATTCACGAGTCGAAGAACATAACCATCTGGTTCTGTTCCTGTTACATAATGTCTGGAATGGCGCTGACAGCAATGTGTTTCAACATTCTGCATGATGAAATCGTCCATCGATTGAACCATCAGAACGAGAAGCAAGAACCAGTCAAGAGCAGTCCCAGTGTTGACGAGCTCACGTCGACCGATCCCTTTGCCCTCACGTCGTGACAATTTCCGACCAGCAATTTGTGCCATAGAAACGTCACGGAGGAGAGCCTTTGCGGCGAGCCACCAATCAGTATCTTCGCCCATGAAAACGAAATAAATATACTGAAGGATTCATATAATCAGGTCGATGTTACCAGAGACTGCAAGCCGATCCTCAAACTTGAGGATCACACGAGTCATTTGCCGGCAGTTTACACCCTACCGGAAGTTGACGAAGAGGCGGAGGAAAACACGGAAATGTAATTTCTACTGAAAGTAAAGCAAACTTTTTTTATGTGCGTTTTCGGATGAAGACTTCGTGCCTTCAGGATGTTGTGACCACGCTCGAAATTATTTTATTGAAAGCCACTTGAAAAATGGAGAGGTCAATCTAAACATTTTTATTGATTATCAAATTATTGCAAGGTTTTATGATAATAATTTTAAAATTTAATAATAATTTTATAATAATTAAATAATTTTTTAATTATTTACGGTTTTTATAATACATGCATGATAATGAAAATTAAACATTTATTTATACAAATTTATAACAAATTAGACTATAAATTTCCTTTAATTTCCGAAATTCCGAAATATGATACATTTCAAGAATTTGTAAAATTTCAAAATTTTTGGTGATTTATAAATTTACCATAGATTTAAAGAAAATTTCTAAATTTAGATTAAAATAAAACTAAAATTTGCAGAAATTTTTGGACTCTGAAAAATTCTTTACACTTCAAACATTTCTAAAAATGTAACCATTTTTTTTTAAATTTTCGAAATCGTAAATCGTAAATTTAGAAAATTGTAGTCTTTTTCAAAAACATCCTAAATTCATATTGAAATAAAAATGAGATTTCAAGTGAATTTTGTATACTTTAATTTTCTAAAAATATTCCAAATTTTCAAGATTCTAAAATATTTTAATTTTTTAAACATTTAAAAATGTCAAAGTTTTAAACTTTTAGACATTTTTGGGTATTTTGGTTTACTTCTAAACAAATTAAAATGTCAAAATTGTATAATATTTTAAATTATTTAAGAATTTAAAAAATTTTTTAAATTATCAAAATTTAAAAAATACCAGTTGCTTAATTTTTTATATTACCATAAATTTACAAAATTAAATTTAAAAATTTTTTAAAATCACAAATTTCAAAATTACCTCAAATTTTTCCAATTGATGCTAATTTATCAATTTTCTAAACTTCAGATAGTTTCAACAATTTTTTTAATTTATATTAAAATAAAATAGTTATTTCGATAAAATGTTTGCTAATTTAAAGGTTTTAATTTTTCAAAAATTTTCATAATTATCCAAATATTAAAAATTACCAATTGGTTAATTTTTTTATTTTACCATAAATTTACAAAATTACATTTCAAAAATCTACAAAATCGGGAATTTTTTTAATTACGTCAAGTTTGTCCAATTAATGATAATTTATTAATTTTCCAAACTGCTGACAGTTCCAATAATTTTCTAAATTTATATTAAAATGAAAATGTTGGATAATTTAAAAGTTTAAAAATTTCAATACATTAAAAAATGTTAAGTGGTTTTAATCTTTTACAAATTTGCAAAATTTCGAAAATTTTTCAAATAGTTGGTCATTTATAAACTTACTATGAATTTATCAAATTTCGGAAATTTTCAAAAATTTTCTAAATTCATATGAAAATAAAATTAAAATTTTGGATACTCTGGTGTTCCGTAAACTTTAAATATTTCTGAAAAATTTTAAAGTTAAAAAATAGAAAATTTATAAATTTTTTAATTTATGAAACTTTTAAAAATTTTCAATACATAAAAAATATGAATTATTTCAGAAATTACATAAAATTTTCTAAATTGTTGGTAATTTATAAATTAAGCATATATTTGGAACTTCAGGAAAATTTTGGATTCTCAGATGTTCCGTAGACTTGAAAAATTTCTAAAAAATTAAAACATTTATAAATTTCAGAAAACTTTAAAAAACTTTAAATATTTTAAAAATAACATAAATTTTTGAAATTGTTGTTAATTTATTATATTATCATAAATTATAAGAATTTTAAAACATTAAAAAAATTATAAGTTTTAAACACATGGAAACATTTGGAAACGTTTCAAAAATTTATAAGATTTCAAATCGTTTAAGAATGACAAAAATTATCAAACTTTTATAAAATTTCAAAAAACTATAATTTTTTTTTAATATACAATAAATGCCCAACATTTCAAAAATCTGCAAAAATTCATAAATTACATAAAATTTTTCAAAAATTATTGGTAATTTATAAATTCACCATAAATTTCCAAATTTTCTGACATTTCAAAAAATTGTTTAAATTTATATTAAAATAAAAATAACATTTCGAGAATATTTAGGATACCCTAAATTTTCGTAAATCACCAAAATTTCAACACTTTCTGAACATTTCAAACTTTCAACGTTTTTTTTAATTTCAAAACATTAATAATGTGATAAGATTTTAAATCATTGAAAGATTTCAAAAATTATAAAACTTTCCAAAATTTTAAAAAATTCAAAATTTGTTTGATTTTTAAATTGAGTATTTTCCAAAATATCTGAAAATTGCAAATTCTTCAGAAATTTTCAAAATTTGCCATGAATGTCCACATTTTTTGTATTTTTTCAAAATTTTATAAGTTATTATTAAAATAAAACCTTTTTTTAATTTCTTCACATGAGCACACATCATGCCTGTATTACAAAAAAAATTCATATATCAAGAATTTTTTATAAAAAAATTCAGTTGCACCAAAGGGGGAGGGGACTTTTTGTGACTCGTGTATTTTTTCAATACTTGTTGAAAAATTGCTGCCTTTCAACCTTGATGTATAATAAACTATTGTTTTTAGATTTTTAATTAATAAATAAGACAAAATTTCAATGAGCTAAAATATGCTATACTAAAGATTATTGGTTCAGTGGAATATAAAAAACGTTTAATAAAGTTAAAAACCAAAAATTTCAATAATTTCTAATTAACATAATGAGATTTATATTATTTTCTAGATATCGACTTCTCCTTTTTTTCTGTGGTCTTCAATATTTAAAAATATCAGAATACGTATGTAAATTACAGAAGGAAACCAAACCAGAATAAAGACAGTTAGCCGGATTAAAATTTCCGACTAACAAATCTTTAATCTGTAATAAATACAGATACAAATACGTTTTTAATAAATACAACTGAATTAGGATGTTTTCGTATAACAAAAATGATTTTTTATCATTAAGGTTATTAAACTGTTTTTGGACTCGACTTTCTTTTATTTTTTATTACTTTTGAATCACTTTAAATGAATTTAAATATTTAAAAGAAAGTGTTGATCCTTTTATTTAAATAAGTGATATTTAATTCTATTTTTAGAAAAAATATGTATATTAAATTTTTCTTTAAGTTACTCATAAATCATCAGAAACGGAGTTTCTGTGAATAACCGGGCGATGCCCATTTGATCACCGACTACCTGATTACTCTACCCTCACTACTAAATTTCCCCTCGCGCAGGTATATGCTTCCAAACTGCAGTCAGGTACCCCTACTATCAGGAGTTCTTTGAACTAAATGATGTGTGAAATTTGATACATAAATTTTAATTCGATGCATAACTTTTTACGATGTTTCACTTTTAAAGATGTTTGACTTTCAATTACGTTTTATTTTGAACGATGTTTTACTTATAACGATGTGTTGCTTTTAAAGGTGTTTTACTTTGAACGATGTTTTGATTTTAACCAAGCTTAGCTTTTAAAGAAGTTTTACTTTTAAGGCTGTCTTCTTTTAAGGAACTTTTGCTTTTAACGAAGTTTTACCCGCAATTACGTTTTACTTTTAATGACGTTTTACTGCTACCGATGTTTTATTCTTGAAAGTTTCTCACTTTTAACGATGTCTTCCTTGAACGATATTTTACTTTTTACGATGTTTTTCTTTTAAATAAGTGTTACTTTCAACGATTATTTAATTTCAATGACGTTTTATTATTACCGATGTTTTACTGCTACAGATGTTTAACTTTTAAGGATGTCTCACTTTTAATGATGTCTTACTTTTATCGATGTTTTACTTTTAACTATTTGTACTGCTACCAATGTGTTACTTTAAACGATGTTTTACTGCCACCGATGTTTCACTTTTAACCATGTCTAACTGTTAACGATGTTTCACTTTTAACGATGTCTTACTTTTAACGATTCTTTTACTTGTAATGACGTTTTACTTTTAACGATGTTTTACTACCACTGATGTTTCTCGCTTTACGATGTCTCACTTTTAACGATGTTTTACTTTTAACGATGTTTCTCTTTTAAAACAGTCTTGCTTTCAACGTTTTTTTTACTTTCAATGACGTTTTATTTTAAACGATGCTTTACTGCTACCGATGTTTCACTGGTAACGATGTCTCACTTTTATCGATGTTTTACTTTTATTTTAGTTTTTACGATTAACGACGTTTTATTTTTAAACATGTCTCACTGTTAACGATGTTTTACTTTTAATGATGTTTCACTGCTACAGATGTTTGACGCTTAACGATGTCTCACTTTTATAGATGTTTTACTTTTAACGATTTTTTACTAGCAATGACGTTTTACTTTTAACGATGTTTTACTTCTACCGATGTTACACTCTTAGCGATGTCTCACTTTTAACGATGTTTTACTTTTTACGATGTAATTCTTTTTAAAAAGTTTTGCTTTCAACGATTTTTTGCTTTCCATGACATTTTATTTTTAACGATGTTTTACTGCTACAGATGTTTCACTTTTAACGATGTCTAACTGTTAACGATGTTTCACTTTTAAAAATGTTTTGCTTTTAAAGATTTTTTACTGGCAATGACGTTTTACTTTTAACGATGTTTTACTTCTACCGATGTTTCACACTTTACGATGTCTCACTTTTAACGATGTTTTACTTCTACCGATGTTTCACTCTTAGCGATGTCTCACTTTTAACGATGTTTTACTTTTTACGATGTAATTCTTTTTAAAAAGTTTTGCTTTCAACGATTTTTTGCTTTCCATGACATTTTATTTTTAACGATGTTTTACTGCTACAGATGTTTCACTTTTAACGATGTCTAACTGTTAACGATGTTTCACTTTTAAAAATGTTTTGCTTTTAAAGATTTTTTACTGGCAATGACGTTTTACTTTTAACGATGTTTTACTTCTACCGATGTTTCACACTTTACGATGTCTCACTTTTAACGATGTTTTACTTTGAACGATTTTCTTCTTTTAAAAAGTGTTGCTTTCAACGATGTTTTACTTACAACGATTTTTTTACTTGCAATGACGTTTCACTTTTAACGATGACTTACTGATACCGATGTTTCACTCTTAACGATGTCTCACTTTTAACGATGTTTTAGCTTTCACGATTTTTTACTTGCAATGAAGTTTTACTTTTAATAATGTTTTACTGCTATCAGTGTTTCACTCTTAATGATGTCTCACTTTTGAAGATGTTTTACTTTTAACGATGTTTTACTGCTATCAATGTTTCACTCGTAATGATGTCTCACTTTTGAAGATGTTTTACTTTGAACGATTTTTTACTTTCAATGGCGTTTTATTTTGAACGAAGTTTTACTGCAACCGATGTTTAACTTGTAACGATGTCTCACTTTTATCGATGTATTACTTTTATTTTAGTTTTTACTATTAACGACGTTTTACTTGTAACTATATCTCACTGTTAGCGATGTTTTACTGTTACGATGTTTCACTTTTATCGACGTTTTATTTTTAACCTGTTTTACTTTTAACGATGTTTGCTGCTGTTTCACTGCTACCGATGTTTTATTCTTAACTATGACTCCCCTTTAACGATGTTTTACTTTTTACGATGTCTCCCTTTTATCGGTGTTTTATTTTTAACCTGTTTTACTTTTAATGATGTTTGCTGCTGTTTCACTGCTACCGATGTTTTATTCTTAATGATGACTCCCCTTTAACGATGTTTTACTTTTAACGATGTTTTACTTTTAACGCTGTTTTTCTTTTTACGATGTTTTTCTTTTTTAAAAAGTGCTGCTTTCAACGATGTTTCACTTTTAACGATTTTATACTTTTAACGATTTTTTACTTGCAATGACGTTTTACTTTTAACGATGTTTTACTGCTACCAATTTTTCGCTCGTCATGATGTCTTACTTTCAACGACGTTTTTCTTTTAAAATTGTGTTGCTTTCAACGATGTTTTACTTTCAACGATTTTTTTCTTGCAATGACGTTTTACTTTTAAAGATGTTTTACTGCTACCAATGTCTTACTCTTAATGATGTCTCGGGTTTAACGATGTTTTACTTTTAACAATGTTTTTCTATTAAAACAGTGTTGCTTTTAACGATGTTTTACTTTCAACGATTTTTTACTTCCAATGACGTTTTATTTTGAATGATGTTTTCCTGCTACTGAAGTTTCACTCTTAACGATGTCTCACTTTTAACGCTGTTTTTCTTTTTACGATGTTTTTCTTTTTAAAAAAGTGCTGCTTTCAGCGATTTTTCACTTTTAACGATTTTTTACTGCTACCAATTTTTCACTCTTCATGATGTCTTACTTTCAACGACGTTTTTCTTTTAAAATTGTGTTGCTTTCCACGATGTTTTACTTTCAACGATTTTTTTCTTGCAATGACGTTTTACTTTAAACGATGTTTTATTGCTACCAATGTTTTACTTTTAATGATGTCTCTTTTTTAACAAAGTTTTACTTTTAACGATGTTTTTCTTTTAAAACAGTGTTGCTTTCAACAATGTTTTACTTTCAACGATTTTTTACTTTCAATGCCGTTTTATTTTGAACGATGTTTTACTGCTACTGATGTTTCAGTTTAGCGATGTCTCACTTTAATCGATGTTTTACTTTCATTTTAGTTTTTTCTACTAACGACGTTTTACTTTTAACGGTGTCTCACTGTTAAAGATTTTTTACTTTCAACGATGTTTGCCTGCTACCGATGTTTTCCTTTTCACGATGTCTCACTTTTAACGATGTTTTATTATATTTCTTGCTTTTAACGACGTTTTACTTCTAATGATTTTTTACTCTCAATGACATTTCACTTTTAACGATGTTTTACTTTTAAAGATGTTTTTATTTTAACGATGTTTGACTGCTAAAAAAAAATTTTTAAATGTTTTACTTTTTACTTTTAACCACGTTTTCTTTTACCGATTATTTACTCTTAACAATGTTTTTTTTCAACGGTGTTTTACTTTTAACGATGTTCTACTTACCTTTATAAGTAGAAAATTGAACAAAGTTTACTGCTAGAAATTTCAGTCTAAATTTGATTAAACATATCGAAAGTTTCATGATGTTATTAGTTGTGTAAAATTGTAACTGGGGGAAAATTTATTTACAAATAAAATAATTTTTAGTTATAATCACGAAAAAGGTAAGATTCAGAGCTACTATTTTGCCTTCTGAAAATTATTTAGTGGCCCTAAAAAGGACTGATTATTTCAATCTATCCTTTTTAGAGTTGCCAAATATTATTTAGACGATTAAGGTATTAACTAATTAAAAAATTGCAAATTTAAGAATTTTATTTTTCTTATTTTATTCCTCATTAAGTAGAAAGGATCCCCACTAACAAAATTCGTTGACAGCCGTCTGCTGGTTACTCAACTGCGTGAGGGGAAATTGGATAGTGGTGGTAGAGAAAACAGGTATACGGCGCTCAAATGGGCGTCGCCCGTTCGTAGTGGGGGTAGAGCAAGCAGGTATACGGCGCACGTTTCTTAACAGAAACTATCATCCTGATGATTTATAAGTAGTTCAACGAACAATTTTAGATTTTGACGATTGAAACCGTGAGTTTTTAAAACCATTTTCACAAAACAATGAAATAATAAGTTTTTTTTACACATTAGTCATTATTTCCATAAGCACTAAATCGATTTTGATTTTCGCTAAGAATATTAAGATAGGGAAAAAACGCGAATGCTGTGCAACATCCTGATGCAGAAATAATTTGACGTAACGTTTCTACGGGCCTACCTAGATTGAAACTAAGTAAGGATTTTTATATATTTCCGTACGATGGACCCTTGCAATGAAAAATAATTTTATAGTGACTTATCGAACCTCCATGATGTCTGGCCGTGCAAAGTGGATTAAAAAACTTTTCGAAAGATTTCATAGGATCTAAAAATAAATTCCAATGGTCCCACGATCTCGAGAGGGAATTTATCCAACTGGGATACACTTGAGCACCAGTGAAAAGTTGGAGAAAATTCAGAAATCTAATTAGAAGGTATTAAAAGAGATGATTGAAAATGTATTCGAGGTTCGAGGTCCCAATCAACGTCCCCGTCCGGACGCAACACACTATAAGGTCGAATTCTATGCTCAAGAACAATAACTATTATATTCTTACGGCTAGACTGTAATTGGTATAAGAAATTTGCGCTTATTCGATTAGAGCTGTGGAAAATTAATTATTTTTTAAAATAAAAAAATGGAAATTGTTTTTTGGGGAACCTTTTTTATCATTAATTTTTATTGTTTAAATGAACATTTATAAACAATGTTCTTACTTGGGCAGTCCAAATTTATAACTACAAAATTTAACTCTCGGTTTTTGGTTATCGATCTTTCCAATTTTTTCTTGTTCCGAAAAAAGATTTTTTTTTCAATTGGTCAATATTAAATTCGGTTCTCAGTTTTTTGAAATTAAAATGAGTTTTTGAATTGCTAAAACCTGCTTTTCGAAAAAATAAAAAAAGTACTTTTTATTAACTTTTTTTAAATAAAAGTTTAATTCAGACCTCTCCTAATGCCCGTGTTTTTACCCGGATTTTGCCCCGAAAAATTCAAAATAGTAGTTTAATTTAAAATTCATACTAAAGACGGTCTTTTTTTGGAACGTTAAAATCATTTATTTTTGTTGTTCATTAAGTGACCAGTTTCCAAGTATTTTGTAACTAATTTTAAATAATTAAACCACGCATTATTTGTTTAAACAATTTTTGATAGCTATTTTTTTAAATCCAAAAATACTAATTGATAACGATTTGGTAAAAACAATTAAGATGAAAAAATGTTTGAACAATTTCAAAATATTTAAAGAAAATTGCTCATGACATTAATGAACTGTACCATTTTTCCAAAAGTAATAAATTCCTACGATTGACTGAAAAAATTATTTTTCAAAAAATAATAATTTTTTACACAATTTAAAATATTTTAACAAATATTCGATACTTGTCGCTTATCAAATTAAATAATTAATGTTGAAAAAATCAAAAAAAAAATCCGTACTGGGAATGAAGTTCACATAAAACTGCTTTTTTTATTTTTTGGATGAATTTTCCAGGAACAATACAAAATTGCGTTTTAAAGCTTTTAAAATCTATTAATTCTTTTTTAATGCTTTTAAATCCAAAAAATGTTTCCAGTTTTTAAGCAGAAAAATCTTACTGAATTTTTTTTACAAAGTTTATTTGATATCTTATCTTTTATAAATTTTTATAAAAATTATAAGCAACCTTAATTCTTTCCTGTCAGTAAAAAAATATAGCTACAAATTTTATTTTATTTAAAAAAATTTTGGCTGACGGTTCCGATAGGCCCTTTTAGGTCTGAAAATTAAGTTTCTTAGTTTTCGATTTTTTTTAAATAGCATTTTAAGGCAAAAAAATGATTTATAATCTGCACAAAATTTTTTCTAAAATTAATTGCAATAAATAAATTAGAAGATTAATACCAGGTGGCATAAAAAAATCTTAAATTTATAAATACACAAAAAGAATTCAAGTAAAATTCAAAACAACTCATAAGAATTTTTTGTAAATTGAAAACAATTTAAGAAATCAACAAATTTCCACTGATTTCAGTAAAACGGAATTAAACAGAATTCAGGGTGAATTCAATAGAGTTTAAGTGAATTTAAAAAAAAAAACAAGATAAAAATTCTATAGTATTTATACAAATATATAAAAAATGAGAAAAATGTTAAAATTTCTAAAAACTCAAGGCGCATTTAAAAAAATTCAAATAAATTAAAGAAAAAAATTAATTAACATAACTCATTAAATGCGTCAATTTTGGTATACTTTTAGAAAAATTCAAATAAATTTTCAAAACTTCAAATCAAATTTAAAAGAATTCAGAAAAATTGAAAAAAATTTTCAAGGAATTCAGTAGTGAATTTAAAAGAATTCAAAGGAATTCAGGACACTTAATATAATTCCTAAAAATAAAAGAGAGTTTAAGGAAATTAAAAAAATGAAAAAATATTGATTGAAATGAGTAAAATGGAATTAAAGAGAATTAAGGGGAATTCAATAGAATTTAAGTTAATTAAAAAATAAGTTTGAGGCATAAAAAACATATGTTCAATTAAATTTTAGCGAATTAAGGGGAATATAAAGGAAATTAGAAGAATTGGATAAAATTTATCAAAATTAAGGTGCATTTTTAAAAAATCGAGTGAATTAAAACAAATTTAGAAATATTAAAAAAATTCATTAAATGCGTAGATTTTGGTATAATTTTAGAAAAATTCAACTACATTTTCAAAATTTCAAATCAAATTTAAAAGAATTTAAAAGAATTGAAAAAAATGTTCCATTAATTCAGTAGTGAATTTAAAATAATTCAAAGGAATTCCGGACACTTAATATAATTCCTAAAAATTAAAGAGGGTTTAAGGAAATTTGAGCTAATGAAGAGGAATATATAGGAAATGAGATAAATAATAAATATTCTAAAAAATCAAGGGGCATTAAAAAAAATTCAAATAAATTGAAAAAAATATAATTAACAAAATTCATTAAATCCGTAAATTTTGGTATAATTTTAGAAAAATTCAAGTAAATTTTCAAAATTTGTAATTCAAATGTAAAAGAATTTAAAAGAATTGAAAAAAATGTTCCGGGAATTCAGTAGTGAATTTAAAAGAATTCAAAGAAATTCAAGACAGTTAATATAATTCCTAAAAATTAAAGAGGGTTTAAGGAAATTTAAAAAATGAAAAAATATTCCTTGAAATGAGTAAAATGGAATTAAAGAGAATTGAGGGGAATTGAATAGAATTCAAGTCAATTGAAAAATAAGTTTAAGGTACAAAAAAAACATACGTTAAATCAAATATGAGCGAATTAAGAGGAATATTTAGGAAAAGAGAAGCATGATAAAATTTCTAAAAACTCAAGGCACGTTTAAAAAATTCAACTAAATTGAAGAAAAAAATTAAATTAACAGAATTCATGAATGCGTAAATTTTGGTATAATTTTAGAAAAATTTAAGTAAATTTTCAAAATTTGTAATTCAAATGTAAAAGAATTTAAAAGAATTGAAAAAAATGTTCCAGGAATTCAGTAGTGAATTTAAAAGAATTCAACGAAATTCAAGACAGTTAATATAATTCCTAAAAATTAAAGAGGGTTTAAGGAAATTTAAAAAATGAAAAAATATTGAATGAAATGAGTAAAATGGTATTAAACAGAATTGAGGGGAATTCAATAGAATTTAAGTCAAATGAAAAATAAGTTTAAGGTATAAAAAACATACCTTAAATCAAATTTGAGCGAATTAAGAGGAATATATAGGAAATGAGATAAATAATAAATATTCGAAAAAATCAAGGGGCATTAAAAAAAATTCAAGTAAATTGAGAAAAAAAATTTAATTAAAAAAATGAATTAAATGCGTAAATTTTGGTATAATTTTTGAAAAATTCTAGTCAATTTTTAAAATTTTTAATTCAAATTTAAAATAATTTAAAAGAATTGAAAAAAATGTTCCAGGAATTCAGTAGTGAATTAAAAAGAATTCAAAGGAATTCAGGACACTTTCATAACACTTAAAGTGGATTTAAGGAAATTTGAAAAATGAAAATATATTAATTGAAATGAGTAAAATGGAATTAAACAGAATTAAGGGGGAATTCAATAGAATTGAAGTCAATTCGAAGATAAGTTTAAGATATAAAAAAACATACCTTAAATGAGATTTGAATGAATTAAGAAGAATATAAAGGAAATTAGAAGAATTGGATAAAATTGATCAAAAATTAGGGTAAATTTTTAAAAAATCTAGTGAATTAAAAAAAGCTTAGAAATATTAACAAAATTAATTCAGTTCAAACAAATTCAAAAAAATTCAAGGATATTATTAAGATTTTAAAAATAAAAACCTAAACATTTAAGGTTTAAAGTGAAGGAAATTTAGAAGGATTCAAAAGAATTTTAAGAGAATTCAAATTAATTGATATGAATCCAAAACAGAATAAAAAATTAAATTAAATTAAAAATTAAAAAAATTAAAATAAATGCAAAAAAATTTTAATATAAAAAATTTGAATGAATTTAGATAAATGGGAGTGAATAGAAATCTGCTAAAATAAAGAAAAACTCAAAGTAAAAAAAATGCAGCTGACTTCAAAGGAATTCGAAAAAATTCAGGCTGAATTCAAAAGAATTCAATTTTTGACTTTACTGACTTTATCTTCAAAAATTGATTTGAAAAAAGTCAACTATAAGAATTTCGAAATTCAAGATCTTGGTCACCCTGTACAAATATTTAAAATTTATGAATCGTAAAGAATATTTTTGTTTAATTAAAATTAAGACTTATTCCTCAATAAATAGAAAATACTTTCAGTAAGTGAAAGAAGTTCTCAATATTTAATTCGAAAATTGAGAATATTTTTTTGAGGCCTAGCGGAACCTCTAAACAATTTTTTAAATAAAATAATTATTGTGAGAGTACTTTTTTAGTGAATAAAGAGAATTTAAATTTTTATTGAACATCTTAGTGTACAATATAAAAAAAATTATTTAAATAATTAAAATAATAATTTCCAGCACAGCTCTAATCGCGTTGTTTAATATTAATATTGAAGGCTGCTATCGACGATAGCTCTAAAATGTATACAGTTTTAAGGATTAAGTGTGTTGGCAGTGTAAAATAAAAATCAAGTTTTCATTAAGCGTGTAAGAGAGATATAAAATTAAACTGAGTTGTCTAACTAAAACTGATCTACTTGTACGTATTTTATTTATACGATGTTTCGTGCTGCACATGCTAAACGACTGACCACAAGTATTATAAATAAATAAATAAATTAATAAATAAAAAATAAAAAGACACATTATAGATAGGAGGCCACTTTCGTTTCTTAACATATCATACGATAAGATCTGAAAAATAATTCTGACATCCGATATGAAACTTCGAATGCGATAATTGGCAAAAATGTTATATATAAATAAATAAAAATGTCTTTTTGAGATGGTCTAAGACAATCTTCACTGTAATAAATTTTAAATAAATGTCACTTCGCATCTGGATTATTAAAAAATACTATGTGATTTTAATTTTCTTGTGGCAGAAAATAAAAGAATGGCAGTCAATAGTCTCCACTGTTTAAGAATAAAATGTATAATAAATATATGTCAAAAGTAGTTTCTTTTGAAAATTATTGTTAAAAGCTTCATTTTTTTTCTTTTATTTCAGATTTTCTACCCTATTTCGAATCCCTAGGTAACTGAAACATAATTATTCTTTAAAAAAAAACACTTTTTAATCACCGTTGGGAAGCTTTACTATTTTTTAAAGATATGTGGAATGATCTAGGAAAATTATTTAAAAAATTAAAAATTTATAGCAGACAGTCTTAAAATTTTTATCTTTAATTTATATTAATAAATTTTTTCAAATCTTTACGTGTTTCCAAAATATGATAAAAATTGTCCAAGGCTGTCTGCGTGGAGCTTTTGTTAATTTGGATTATAAATAAATAAACATGACGAAAAAAATGGCAATTTTTTTTATTTTACGTTCCCGGTGTTCGTCAATAATAAGATAATTGTTGTAATGGCGGACGTTTTATAGATTTTAATTATATACAGAAATTCCATCATGACACAATAAACAAAAAAATTTGTGTAAACAAATTATTTTTTGATAAAGTGTTTTCTATAATTGTCAATAATTAAACGCTTTTTTAAGTTATATTGCAAGAAATTTAAATAGAAACAATACTTTAATAGAAAGAATTTCTCTTAAGACTAATATTGTTTATATTATAAACAAATTTAATAAACAAATGGATTATTCAGGCATTTGTAATCAGAAAAATTCGTTTTTTTCTGTGTCAATTTTTATAAATTAGGAACCTCATGATAATTTTATGAATTCATAATTTGTTGTTGAATTTTATGAATTCTTTAACAAACTTAATAAACAATTACATTATTTGGGGCTTTTGTCGACGTGAAAAATCGTTTTTTTTTTCAGAGTCAGTCCTTTTAATTTCAGAAAAAAGTTCTTTTTTTTCATTTAGTACTTACAATTGGCCAACACAAAATTACAAGGAAGTTGTCGAGCCTGATTTTTAATTTCGTTTTTCAATTTTTTATAAACAAATAAATATGAAATATGGAAACTCCAGAAAATTTTAGAAAATTTGAAATAGAAAATTAAAATTAACATGAAGTCTGTAGTAATTTTTCCCGGGGAATTTAATGGTGACCTTGAATTTGACCTTAGACCTTGCTGTCAAGGTTATTTCAAGGTCACTATAATTTTTTGAAATGGGAACACCCTATTTTGACATCGGCAATCG